>JBBYHL010088200.1:0-15367 GCA_038381835.1 Adansonia madagascariensis | reverse complement strand
TTTAATCTACTAATCTTAAACCAAAATTGTTTGAGTAAAAAGTAGTTGAATTCGTGTTGTTTTATTGGATGTTGAACTCAGTCTTATATGGCCTTGCTATATGTAGTTGAGCTTGAAAGGTGGTGGATCAGATGCTTCAGCCCTCTTATAAGTCGCATTCTTCGGTTCAGTCTTTGGAATTTTGATTTGGTTAAACCGTTAATTCTTTTGAGTAAACAAGATGCACAAATGATGCCACCAGGATCGATTGTGTAAAAGAAGAAATCAAGTGAATACAGCAGGACATACGGGCACAAGCTGCCTTCGTGTATGTAAAATTTATGTATTTAATAATTCACTAGTGAAGAAACAACAACCCTATGATGAATGTGATTAACAAACACTAGGGTTGTTAGGCAGATTGGTTTTATTTGATATAGTGCTGACTTTCTTACTATTGAGATTGATGAGCTACTCCGAGTCCAAGGCTTTAGATCTTCATATTTATTCTTTTTTCAAATATAAAATTGAGAATGAAAATAGGACAGCCAATCATATTTTGTTATATCAATTGGACTGAGCACGTTGGCTCCTTCTCCCCCGCCCCTTTTCCTCACATCATGATCCATTTCCTCTCGCAAGTTATTATGATAATTAAATTTATATCTGATAATGTATGTATGTGTATCTTATTTATATAGTTGATTATGTCATAATTGGTCTAAGATTTTTTTATATATAAATTTTAATATATTAATAATTTGTATTATATAAATTTTTTAAATATCTGTATATTTATATTATATTTTAATTATTTTATAACCATATTTAATATTATCGTCTCTAATTAAATTGAAAGTGTTATCACGACAAGCAAGGTTGAAAAAGGAACCACTTTTATTTAATATTTTTGGAATTCCTTTACATATTTGTCCTAGGAATCGCATAAAGATGGAGGCCTCCCTTCATATGAAGCGTGAACATTGTCCTGTAATTTACAGTTTTCGCATCATCAACTAATTTTAAGCGGAAGAATCGAAGAAGGGCAATCGAGATAATCTTCATCTGTCGGTATGCAAAATCCTTGCCCAAGCAAATCCGAGGACCCGCCTGCAAAAATTGAAAATAAATCAAGCACCCACAAAAATTAAAAAATAAAAATAAAAATAAAAATAAATAAACAAACAAAAAGGATACTAACATGAAATGCAACGAATTTGAAAGGTGATTCAGGCTGGAAAACGCCATTGTTAAGCCATCGTTCAGGTCGAAAATTGTCCGCGTCTTCTCCCCAAATGTTAGGCATTCTACCCATCGCATAGGCCATATAGTATACTCCATCTCCTTTCCTGACTTTGTGGCCATCCGGGAGAATGTCATCCTCCTTTGCACACCTTCCATCCTTGAAGCACATATTAAGACACCCCATATATTACATATCACCGACATTAGTGGAATAAGGCATAGCAATGTGAAATGAAACGGCTTCTTTTTAATGGAGAAATGTTGGGAAGGGAAATCTTGTGTCCCTTTCTCCATGCTTCCTTCTATGCTTCATCAACCACATTTTGTGACGAAATATATAAGGTAAACTAAAGTGACACGGGACAAAATTTAATTGATCAGACACAAAAAAAAATGACATGAAAAATGGATAGAAGATATCTTTACAAAATGTTACGCTTCTTTTCTACAAAGAAATGCTACACAACTTGGTCGTATATATGCAAGCAAATTAGAGATATGATGCAGAATAATAAAATATTCCTACTTACTCTTATACATACACTGTCAAATTATAGATATTTAGTAGAATCCTCAATCGTGCCTAGCCACCCTCTAAACTCTTTTAAGTGTTAAAGAGATTGATTTAGACTTAATAGGAAGCGATTTTCAATTTAAAACCATTTTGCTAGGCTTAAGCAATGCTAAGGAAAACGTTTTGGAGAATATAAAGGTATAACAAGTAACTTAAAAGTGAAATTAGCACACACAAAACAGAAAGAAGAAAAGAACAAATAAATAAATAAGACTCTTAAAGTTTCTGAGTGAACTTACAATAGGGACTGCAGGGAACAGCCTTAAGGTCTCTGTTATTGCTGCATGAAGATAATGCATTTGCTCTAGGGTTGCATCGGTTATGGTGGTCACGAAATCATCAAAATTATCATTTTTTCCTTTACCAATAGTGACGTCCATAATTTCTTGTGCAATTTTTTCTTGTATCAATGGGTTCTTACATAGCATATAGAAGAACCAACATAAAGTATTTGCAGATGTATCTTTGCCCGCTATTATGAAGTTCAATATTATTTCCCTTAGGTGTTTGTCATTCATTGTTTCTGGGTTCTTCTCGCTTTCCACTAAAAATCTTGAAAGTATATCTTCTTTCATATTCTTCAAATAAATAAAAAAATTAGAAACTACCATATGGTTAATGTAGATAATATTAGCAGCAAATTTATGTCAGAATATGACTTACCATATTTCGTTCCATGGTGAGTAGTTTCCTCTTGGTGCTAATAACATCGTCTACAAAATTGCCAATAACTTCGATATTCTTTTTTAAGGCAGCTTCAGACCCAAGGTTAAGAGACCTTTTAAGCTTCCAAAAAGGGTCAACATAGCGCCAATACACCATTTCATTTGCGTCATCAAAAGCCTTCATAAAGGTATTCCCTTCTTCACTTGTCCCATCCATGCAATTTAGATCAATGCCAAACCCAACTTTGAACATAGAATCCAGAGTGCATTTCATCAATATAATCTACAAAAGTTAGACAAAGAATCATGACCATCTTTAATGTTCAGTTCGGATTAGATTTTCTTTTTCTGGAGTCTCGAAATGTTGAACAAATAGAATTTAACAAATTGAGTGTTGAGGATCGGATTGCTTGCTTACTTGCATGTCAAAAGCGTGACCTGAAACAGCCATCTCTGAAATAGCTCTAACCAGTTTAGCAGCATTTTTTCTGAAAACAGAGCAGCTAAAATCTCTAAGAACTCTCGTCGAGAACTCGAAACTCGCAAGCTTCCGCTGCTTCCGCCACTTATCTCCGTCCACGGCGAAAATCCCTTGACCCAAAAAATCTGATAAAATCTCTTGGTTTTGTTTACCCTTCGAGTATTTATCAAAGCTTGTCTTCAGTACGTGCTCCACGTTTCGGGTGTCGATCGTGTATATTTCACTCTGCGCTAAAGCGAGCAGCCTGTAAGTAGGCTGTTTTTTGGCTGCTTGAGTTTGGTAGTCATAAAGATAGTTGAGATATAAAAGCTGATTGAAAACGCTGCCCTTCACTGGCGGGTAGTCGGGATTATTGATCGATTTTCCGGTGAAGATTCTGACTGCGAGAAACGAGAAGATTAGCAACAGAAATACTGGTGGCAAAGATATCAAGAACAAGATGGTTGAAAGAATATCCATATTTTTTTTCCCTTTCCAATGAATAACTCCGACGAATGGTTATAACATAAAAGCCATAGATGATATTGTATATATTACATATATTTTATATTGTTGAATTGGGTTCCATTCATTTCCCACCTTACGAAGAATCCAAACTGTTTTGATCGAGTTTTTGTCTTTTTTCATGGAATATGAAGTATTTACACGCAGTTGATTGCTCTTCAATAATGTTGCTATCATCAAAATTTCCAACCATATGATTTGATTTTGAGCAATATCATCGACTCCTCCTGAATCCACATATTATTTATCTTAAAATGGATTAGCATGACTTTAAACATCAGAAAAGACTAGGAAAAATACAATTATGATCCAAGAATGTACAAAAATTGGTATAAAAAATCGTAAAATATTATATATTTATATAAATTTTTATAAGGTTAATATTTGATATATTAGTATTAAAATTTTTAATTTTATAAGTGGGTTAAGAGTATAACACGTATTTTTTTTATTTTTAATTAATTTTTATTATTATATTTAAGATGTATATATCATCATTTAAATATTGCAGAGTCTGAATACTCAGCTGATAGTGTACAGAATAATTTTCTAATAATTCATTTTATATATTATTTATCTTCAAATTTATATTCACATATTATAATTATATTTATGATATTATATATTTATATAAATTTTTATATGATAATAATTAACTTTATATATATATTAATACATTCTTATATTTTTTATATTATATCATATTTTTATTATATTTTGATTAGTTTATTAGTATAGTGTAATAATACTATTATGTTCAAGTTATCATGTTCTAAAATTATGAAATACCGCCGAGTAAAAGACAATTGAGTAAAAGTTAAATGGGCCGGAATCTGGGCCGACTGAAATCTGTAGGCCCAAGTGACGAGCGGTTTCTTTCCAAAATTCAAATTCGAGTATCTTCTCAATCTTAAATCGCTTCCCCTGGCCGGCTGGCGCCTCAGCTTCTCTCTCATTTTCGATCTCCGATTCCTTCTACAAATCTCGTCTCAGAATCAGGAGAATGATCCCTCGAAGCGAAGAAGGAGCAGCAAATCTAAAGCGAGAATGGTCCTTACAAGACTTCGAGATCGGCAAACCCCTGGGCAAAGGCAAATTCGGTAGGGTCTATCTCGCCAGAGAAGTCAAGGTACATTTTCTTTTTTTCATTCAATTCATGTCCATTTTCGGTCTCTTTACTGCACCAATTCGTCAAGAATTTCGTGTTTTCTTGGTAGAGCAAATACATTGTGGCATTGAAAGTCATATTCAAGGAACAAATAGAAAAATACAGGATCCACCATCAGTTGAGGAGAGAAATGGAGATTCAAACCAGTCTTCGCCACCCCAATATACTGCGACTTTACGGCTGGTTCCATGATAGCCAACGTATTTTCTTGATCCTCGAGTATGCTTATGGGGGTGAGCTTTATAAGGAGCTTAGAAAACATGGTCATCTCAGTGAGGAGCAAGCTGCCACGGTAGTGACCCAATTTTTGCATAATTTATGTTATTTATAGATTTCGGTTTCTAATTATTTGTGTTCGTTCATTTTTATGCTCTGAAATCTTTTTTTCAGTACATTGCAAGTCTGACAACAGCGTTGGCATATTGTCATGAGAAACACGTAATTCACAGAGATATCAAGCCAGAAAATTTACTGCTTGATCATGAGGTAAGCCCTAAGCCTATGCATTTCCTTTTGTTCTCTTTTAATTTGGCATCCACTTCTTTTGCGGGACTGTGATCTATTGAGAAATCCATTTTAGAAGCATAAATAGTCTCCAACGTGGGAATTTTTTTATGAAATCAGTATTTTGGGTTGAATCGTTAATGTTGTAATATGTTCTCGAATTGCGTTGGAGTGCAAGTAATTCCATTATGACTGCATACATATATATAGGGTCGGTTGAAGATTGCCGACTTTGGATGGTCGGTACAATCAAGAAGCAAGAGACACACGATGTGTGGAACTCTGGATTATTTAGCACCAGAAATGGTGGAAAACAAAGCTCATGATTATGCAGTGGATAACTGGACTTTGGGCATTCTTTGTTATGAGTTCCTCTATGGTGCTCCTCCGTTTGAGGCCGAGAGCCAAAGCGATACCTTCAAAAGGTAGGTAGGAATGGGATGATTTCCTATGAAATGTAGATTGGAACATGGTATGATAATAAGCTAGTGACTCAAGCTGTGGTTTTACAGGATTATGAAGATTGACCTGACCTTCCCATCTACTCCAAATGTCTCAATGGAGGCTAAAAATCTCATCAGCCGGGTAAAAATGGCTGCCTAGTCTCTCAACTACCTTTAACATAGACATGAGTTATGAAGATTGATTGCACAACGTGACATCTGAAATTCTTAATGCAGTACTTTTGAATCTTATTGCAGCTTCTTGTGAAGGACTCCTCAAAACGTCTCTCACTTCAGAAGATCATGGAGCATCCTTGGATAATTAAGAATGCAAACCCTATGGGTACCTGCAAAAAATAGGACTTCTAATAGTTTCAGATGTAATGCTAATAAAAGCTTTCAAAATTACCAGAGTAGAGTGCAATTCACCTGTGAATGTATTGTTCAAACTCAGAGAAGGCCAAAATGTGGCTTCCAAAGGTTTTATTATTAACATTCCATAGCTCCATCCTTGTATACTCCAAAGGCATGGAGGCAATTTGTGTCTCTATATTATATTTATGTATTTTGTTTTGTCAAAATCATATTTTAAGTATTTCATACTCATATAAGTTTTGATACGTTAATAATTTCTATGATATAGTGTTGAAGACAATTGTATGTTCGTGTTGTGTAGTGTTTTAAATATTTTTTCCGTGTCATGTTTATTTAATCTAATATTGCCAAGTCAACTACCTGGCTAGGTTGTTATGGGAAGGCACTTTCATTAGCTTTCATGAAACTTGCTCTCGAAGGCAAGGCACTTTTGTGATAACATTATTGAGCTCTAGTTTTGGTTATATAGGCATTCAACTAAGAATTCGATTACATAAATTGTGAGTAATGGATTGTAGAAGTATTTTCTGGGTCAGTTTCTTGAAATCTTTAATATGTTTAAGTGTAGAAGTTATAGCTATCTCTGATTTTCTTGTCCATAATCGAATTGACCTCAAACCAAATGTAAAAGAGTAAAAGAGGTGACCATTAAGGTTACGGCTTGACCACTAGCTGCATTAAAAGAAATTCTATGGATGAATCATGAAAGTTTACGTATTCATTCACAAATGAAGGGCAAAGATTATGTATACACATTGCTGGACAAAATCCTTTTTTTCCCTGTTCCCTCTTTGCCGTATGAAAAATATTCTTTTAATAATCAAATATTTTCGTTGGCTTAGATGTAACACTATCCAGGAAAAGAATTTATTAGCATTGCTTTAAGCTTAATTTAAAAAAGGTACTTGACACAATAAATGTAAGGAAAATAAAAAAAGAGCAGTCGAGAGCGAAACGAAGTGGCCTTTGGAGTAGGCGAGTTGTGATGTTGTATCTGTTTCATTTGTCAAGGCAATTGAAGGCTTTAGTTCTCTTTGCTTTCCTTAAGATTACGAAAAAGTCGAAAGATTGCAGTTACTTTTCTGTCATTATCATTTACTTGCATGGAAGATATCTGTGATCCGTATCAAACACATTCCTTGACGCCCTTCATTCTTCATCTAAAACCAATGAAGCATGCCATCCTTCAGATGAATGAAGAGCCTTTAGTAGAAGATTGTCTCACAGGAAATGGAACTTGAACAAGATATGAAGCTCTAACCTGATTCTGAATTTGTCTTCCTATTTATCAAAGCTTCTTAAAGCTCCAACTCGATTAAAAGAGAACCCTAATCTGACATCAACTCCTCCACATGTTGCCGATCAAGTCGCCTCTTTGTATGAATGCCGATTAAAACTGCAGCCGTCGCAGATGCAGAGAACCCAACAACGTCTAAAGTTAACTGTCTGGTAGTAAGAGTTTTCTTATATTGCGTTGCCTCTGCGAAGGACCGTATCATAATCCCACTACAAAGCACCCAATAAGGCTCAAGTTACACAGTAACGGTTTAGCATACATGGTTAGTCGCCGTGTTGATATTCATGGTTAATACTTATCGCAATTGATCGCTATAATATTTGTTACATCTACAACCATAATAAATTCAATGCAATCAAAAACAGTATCCGCAATCATAATTTAAATCTCTACATGGAACATAGGATAGGAGGATCTAATTCTAACCTGTAGAGTGCAACGAAAACTTCAGGTATAATCCCCACTAATGTCCCCAACAAGTAAGGACCGTAATTCACATATGTAGCCACAACAGCATAATTAAATATAATATAGGGTAAAGGACAGATTCTAATCAAGGTAACAGCTTGAAATTGATGAAGCCAGTTCCCTTCTCCGGCTAGTCTCAATATAGAAGCATGCTTTGGATGTTTCTCTAACAAACACTAAGTTTAAAAAAAAAAAAAAGCTTCATCCTTATATTTATATAATTATATTTAATGAAATGAAATGAAATCAAGAATTATAGGAAAAAAATACTGTAGGAGAAGAGAAAGAGAGAGAAAGGGTTTGTGTTCCTCACTTTTAAGGATCATAATGTAAAAAGGGGTTCTGTACGAGATATTCGGCTATGAATTCTCTGAAATCAAGTTAACTTGAAACTGGCTGCCAAATCCGATAATGTTAGCCACATTTAAAGTTTTTATCAACGCAAAGTAAATGAATGATTTTGAGTTTAAAAAAATTATTTTATTTTGAATAAAATTGAAGGCTAAAATATTAAAAAAAGAAAAACCTTCTAAAACCACTCCATTTTATTAAGAAAATTTTTGTATTTTTATTATATTCATCAAATAAATTTTTATTCTTTAATTTATTCTTAAATTAGCTCTATTTCAAATGAAATTTTAATTTATGTTATGGTTTCTTTAGTTATAAATTATAAGTTAAGATTTTTTTAATGAAAATTAAAAGTCAATAATTTATTTAAGTATAAATTAAAAATTAATGATTTATTTGAATATAATAAAAATATATGAACTTTATCTAAATAAAGTGATTAACTTTAAAAGAATTTTTCTATTATTTTAAATAAAAATGAATTATATAACTCATATATTTTTATCATTAAAGATATATACACCATCTCATTGTAACAAATATATATATATATAATATTAAATATAAAATATTTATTTTTTTTACATAGAACTCTCTCTCGCAAAATAAAATTTTCTTTTTCAAGTCGGCACATTTGCCAGTTTTAGTAACGGATAAAATAAGTACTTACAATGACTTATTATTATTATTCTTAAACGATACACTAATTGTCCGTAGGCCTGTACCGCATCTGAGTCCAACAAGGGGTCCAGCGGAACTAACTACTGGCCGACTTGACTCGTAGAGAGTAGAACCCATGTTGCAAAGCCCTGTATAACGCAGCGTCAGGACCGCAATCCAGAAAGATCTTTCAAAAACCATGGAAATTCTCCAAGCCTGTAAGCCCGCCGATCCTGGAACCTCCACGAGGCCGCGACTCGAAGTCTGAAGAAAGAAGTTCCTAGAATCACCAGAAACTAGACGGGTTGCTTAACCCAAGAAACTCGTCTACTTTCGATTCTGAGATTCTGACTTTGTAAGCCTATTCATACTAAAAGAAAAGATGGTGAGTTCTGTTTGCGTAATTTTATCGAACATATACAACAACACGGTACTAACAGCTAATCGATGCTTGCCTTGGTATTGCAGTCAGTTACTTTGCATACAAATCTTGGTGACATTAAGTGCGAGATCTTCTGCGACGAGGTCCCTAAAACGGCAGAGGTTAGGACCTTCATTTCATTCAAAGATTTCCTTTTTTTTACTTTTTCAGTACGTTAATTTTATTTATCTGTAAAGAATCATAGCCGAAGCTTCTGCTGCTGCAAGCTGTTCAGAAAGAAAGTGAGAATATGATAAAATATACATTATGACTAGAATTTCGCTTAAGGGAACGTATTTTGTACCAATTGGTGCCCTAAACCCAAGTTGACAAATTAACTTCTTTAGCCCTAAAGTTAGGAAATTGGAGACAAATTCTGTGTGGGTTTTGGAGATTACGACTGTCATGTTTTTTGCAGTTATTATTGAAGGGAAGTTTTCTTCTTTTACTACATTGGTGAGTTTGTTCTGTATAATTATGTATAGGTATAGTTTTGCTATACCTATTCTTATGATAAAGTATTAGTTTAACGGAGAAATTCAGACGATATGGTGCATAACTTCCCGATGCATCTGTTTTAGTGAAATGCTTTCGTTATGATTTATAAATTACTGCTTGTTTCTTACTATTGCCTATGTAAATAATACTACGCTTTCATTTGGATGCAGAACTTTTTGGCACTTTGTGCTAGTGGTTATTATGATGGGACTATATTTCACAGGAATATTAAAGGTTTCATGATTCAAGGTGGAGACCCAACAGGAACAGGCAAAGGGGGAACTAGTATATGGGGCAAGAAGTTCAATGATGAGATTAGAGAATCCCTCAAGGTATGTTAAGCTAATAGCCTAATGCAACTGTAAAGTTTTCTATTATGAACTTTAGCTCATGCAATCTCTCATGGTGTTTTGAGAGAATTAATCACCAACTTTTACCCATTAAGAGTGGGGTTGGGGGGGGGGGAGGATAAGAAATAAATTTTCTTCCGTGTCTGCTTCTTGTGTATGTTGGCCTGCTGTTTAAGAAGATTGGTTAGCTTTGTTTTGGAGAGCCTATGTGGTTCCATTATGCTTGATGTCCAAGTTGTAACCTTTCTGAATGGAGCCTAGCCAAGCTGGGTCTTTATTTATTATGTAGTTTGCCATGCAATTGGAGTCTGAAACTTTGGTTTCAATTATCCTCCCCCACTTCCTCTAGTTTTATCTTGAAATCAGCATAACTACACATCTTGATCTAGCTGGCCAAATTGTTTTGGTATGATTATGCTTTTCAAACTCTTTGAATTTCTGTCCTTTTCTACTGCTGCTAAAGCTTAGTCTCAATGTACTGTTACAAGATATAATCTTTTACCACTTGCCGCACATTGGGTAGCTCATTAATTTTGAACCTGCTGTGTGTTAGGATATAGATGTGGACATGCCTTTTTTTGACAAAACTTTGTCTTCCTTACAGCATAGTGCGAGGGGTATATTGTCGATGGCTAATAGTGGTCCAAATACTAATGGGAGCCAATTCTTCATAGCTTATGCAAAGCAGCCGCATCTTAATGGATTATACACTGTGTTTGGCAAGGTGATCCATGGTTTTGAAGTCCTGGATATTATGGAAAAGGTATTTTGTGCTAGCCCACAGTCATATTCCCTGCTTAGTTCTCTTTGATTTAGAATGTCTCGGGGACAATTTTTGTCTCCTTCTGACCTTAGTCATGTTAGGATTTAGTTTTTCATGCAAACTCTTTCTCTGTCCGCATGACTTTATGTGTTGATATTTCATTGCTAGTCAGCTGTGTTAGTCGGACTCGGTTGCGAGTGTCAAACATGGTTATATATATATATTTTTTCAATATGTCCATCTATTTGGATAGTCCTTGGAGGATCATATCCGGATACCTATGTCTAGATACAAGTCAGACATGGGTACTTCAAGAAAAATAGTCGGAGCAACATAGCTAGTCAGTGTAATTAACCTTGTTCTTATTTTTGGTCTATTACATCATTTGCGATGCAATTGTGTTTAGCTCATGCTGAATTACCTTATCTTTACAAGTAGGATTTGGAGACTTTCAAAGGGCAGGGAAAATCTAGATCCTTTAAAAGTGCTGAGATACCACAAAGAAAGACGTTCAACATGATTAGGAAGTGAATAGTTTTTAGAACCAATTTTCTTCTCTTTTACTCTGGGTCTCGCAGAAAATAAGTTAAAATTGTACAGCATTTTGCACGGGTTTGCGGAATTTGCAGCTGCAACTGCTTGTTTATTCAATAGGTTTTCCATGTTTAACATATTATTGAACGGCACTTTGTTGTGCAGACGCAAACAGGAGCAGGCGACCGACCTCTTGCAGAGATAAGGCTCAATCGTGTGACAATGCATGCTAATCCACTCGCTGGCTAGTCTTCCCTTAGCATTTGTGTTGGGTTGCAGTCTAGTGAAGTTCCAATGTTTCAGGACAATGGATGATTTTAGCATTCGACTTATTAGTTGCTGACGTTTTATGAAGAATATAAACTACTAACAACTAAAATTTTTGAGATAGAGAAAAGGGCATGTAATTTGTACTCTCAATTAACCGTGTTAAGGACGGTAATAATAAAAGAAAAATAAGATATTCAGTATTATCTTATTTAATTGTTGTGGATTTGGATGCTATAAAATTGGATGACCTTAAGATTTAGATATTGATTCATGTCTGAAGCTAATTCGGAGATATTCAATATCGGAACTGTCTTTAGTTTTAGTTTGAGCAGCGTAAAATATTAAAAAACCTGTTATCCGAATTTGCTTCATTTATTATCTCTAAATCAAATATTAGGCTAAAAAGGCGTAAAACATGGAAATCTTGTGCAACCGCTGATACTATCAGCGATGTTAAGTACTAAGGCAAACCAGTCCGAATATTCAATAACCCAATACCGAGTGGCATCACATCAGTAGCATCTAAACAAGCCGGTAGACTTGATTATGTAACTTTATAAACGAAAATGTAAAATAGAAAACTCGAAATTGAGACAACAAAGCAGAGTCCTGAACATTGACAAATGACTAATACCGCCCAACCACGATGAAGTCATCATCATCTAGAACCTGAACTTCTTTTTCTCCTACAAAATTCTCCCGCCCAATTTCCTTGACCAGATTGACAAATTCTACCCTCTTTTCCAGGGGAAGAGGTACATATGGTAGCCTGAAAACTGGCCTCACAACCCCGAGTTGTGCAAGGGCCGTATTAAGGCCAATGGGGTTAGGCTCCTGAAACAGCCACACAATCAGAGGTAAGAGCTTTGCATTAAGAGAAGGGTTTTTCCCTCCGAACATGAGCGCTCGCATCAAGCCAGGAACAAGGTTGCTTGTAACCGAAATTACCCCGGTAGCCCCATGGCTCCACCTAGCATCATGACATTGATCATCGTTCCCACTCCACACTACAATTCCATTACCTGTATATTGCTCAATGCGGTCATTTCCAACACATTCTTTGATACCAGCTAAATTAGGACTCTGTGCCACAATGTTGATAACACGTGGGGGAATATCTTGGCCAGTTCGCGATGGCACATTGTATATGATGGTAGGGCCCATTGGCAGCACGCTATCAAAGTGAGAAACCAAGCCCTCCAGAGATGTTTTGCCATAGTAAGGATTGATGTGAAGAGCAGCATGCATTCCAACAGCAAAACCTTGTTCAGTGGCATGAATCGCTTCCCTGGTTGAGTTGCTTCCCGTGTTACCAATTACCTTAATTGATCCACCAAAACAGTTAACTGTATGCCCAATAAGCATTATGTGTTCATCCCAGCTCATTAGCTGGCCCTCACCAGTTGTGCCACCAACAATTACACCTTCAGCACCATTTTCAATTTGCATATTCACCAAGTCATCATATGCTTCAAGATCAAACCTTCCATCAGGTAGATACGGGGTTTTGATAGCTGTTATCAATCGAAGAGATTTTATATCTTCTGCTGATGTCCTGAGAAGCAAAAAGCAGGCAAAATCGTCAACAGCAGAAAATCTTTCAAAAGAAGGTTCGTTTCCAATAAGATGCTGCTCTCAACAACAATCTACAGCGATAGATAAACCAACCCTCCCTCAAGTAGGAGGCCAACGAATCAACATTTACCACAATTTTATCATGCAGTGAAAATTTATACTTCAGCACCATCATCGTGGAGCTAATATGTCATAGGTTTCCTCCATGCATGATGCATCACAACCAACCCAACTTCAAACATAAGATGATAACAAGTACAAAGATATTCTAATCAGAATTATGCATGGACCGAAACCAAAGTGTTTGTTTGTACTTATCTTCACATAATCGCTTATGTTACCTTCAAGCACTCTTAAGTGTAATAAAATGCACCTCTAAACAAAGGTATGAATAACAGTCACATGTCGATGCACATCCAAAGCAATTTCATCATAGAAGCTACAAGATCAAGGAAGAAAAAGTTGCAAGGACAGCACCAACATTGAGATTCCAGGGACTACTTTAATGCAAGTAGGAACATAGGTAGAGATGCAGTCCTTATCATCAAAATTGAGCTACTATAGGCAAACTACCCATTGAAACATCAATCAGATTCAGATGGTATAAAGTTATTAATTACCTGTTTTTAACCTCAAAACTACGCATTGGGAGATGAAAATTAGGTATTACTGCTGCTTGTGGGGATCTCCATTTTACATTTGTCCTGATACGAATTAAATAAATTAGATGATGAGCAAATTATGCAATATGCAGACATAAATTTCAACTGAGATTACCCTTGCCTCTCATTAAGACCTAGCAAGCAAGATGCAGGAGCTAACATTATCAAAGACATTAAAAAAAAAAGAAAAATGTTTCAAACAAGTAACTAAATCAACTGTTTTGCAAAGAAATAAACAGGCAAACTGAAAGCTGACATAGAAAGGAAAAGATATGATCGTTTCATATTCTCAGAAGCAGTAACGAGTTTCCACTTAACACCAAATCACCCAACAAACAGTGTTGATTAATAAATTAATTAAATAATTTAACGACTATTATAATTAAAAAAAAAAACTCTTATCTGATACAGAGAATGCCAAAAACCTCTTGTACTTATAGCCGAGATTGGGACGCGGAAACTGGGGGGTAGACTCTCTCAAGCACACGCCATAGGTCTTTAAAATAGCCATCCTTCAACCAAACAAACAGCTAAACAGAACCACAATCCGTATCGCGGTTAGCCCCGACCAGGCCCGAACAAGGATCTAGATAACGCTCGAATTTGGCTTCAGTAACAGTCTATATACTTTGAAATTTTGAAGACGAAAATATGCGAGAATCCGATAGTGGGATGTGTGTGTGTGTGTGTGTGTGTCTATATATATATATATCTTCAGTGAATACTAATGGTGATGATAGTTGAAATTGTGGTGATCATCGTGGTGAAGATGGTTGGTCGGAGAGATCGGAGAAAGACGGCGGAGCTCACGTGACGGTGATAGTTCTGAGACATGACGACAGACTTCGATGATGAGGTGGCAGACGGTTGTGGACTGAGAGAAGAGGAGGCTGAATGGTTGAGAAGAAAGCAAAGGAGGCCGCTTGAATTTTTATATAGTTTTTAGGGTTTTGTTTTAGGCTGCGCCATTTTTGTCTACTTTTGTAATTTTGTGCCCTCTTTCTACGTGCACATTAGACAGCAGTTTTGACTCGTCCTCTTGTTTTCTTCTTTTTTTAATTTAATTTTCCAAATGAGTCATTTATCGACACGCTCTCAATTAAACCTTCTAAATGTCTCTTTTCTTGTTAATTTCGTTCTCTTATTTTCGAGTAGTCTCTTAATATATTTTCTAATTGATTTATATTAGCAATGAAATTCCTCTCAAGTTATGCCATATTTAGTAAGGTGACTTGAAAAAATTAAAAAATATATATTATAAGTAAAATTTTATATTTTAAGTTATTAAATTTAATATTAATTTTTATATATATTATAAATTTTTAATTTTATAAAATTTATTATTGAATTTTTATTGTTAATAAAGTAGATCACCTATGCTAACTCCATTAAATGTTATCAACAAAAATGTTGACTCAACATAAATAAATAACTTATTTTTTTTATATCTTATTAAGATATTATCCAACAAACATAAATCAAGTATGCATGTTGAGTTAACTATTTAATTAAAATTATTTAACTAAATTAACATAAATAATTTAATTTATTAATAATAAAAAATTAATTATGTAATTTAA
>JBBYHL010088090.1:0-34511 GCA_038381835.1 Adansonia madagascariensis | reverse complement strand
AAAATTTAATGTTAAAATTGATTAATATATGATACTGTGTACAGATGTTTATGTCTCTTATGAGAACAAAACCATGATCGGACAACAATTTCTTGCATTTCAAGTATTTTTGGCACCCAGCTGCTGTCCCATAATAAATGGTACACTTTGCCAGCAACTGCAAAGTAAATTAGCTTTCACATATAAAAAGATTTCAACCTTTATTATTAGAATTAATAGTTCAACATTATACTAACAGATAACATAACTGTTGACTGTAGTACTATTTAACTCGAAACAAACGGTGGATTAAATATTTTTATTTTCAATCCTTTAGTATATTTTACAATAACCAGCATCCTCTTTATAGGGATTTACACCATCCGACATGTACCTGATCTGAACTAGAGTCATTATTTTATTTGTTTTTCCTCAAGACTTAGGAAAAAAAAATCTATACATAATATGGAAATATTAGTAAACTATAGGATCCTCGCAATGGATTGAAGGCTTCAGATAACAGCTTCATGGTAACCAATTTTTAGTTTCAAAAAGGTACTTGCAAGTCGAGAATTTATCTCTCCCAATTCTGACTTTCTTAAAAGGCGTACGTTTGTTTCCCGATTCATAAGAGGCTGAAGCAGGATTTTTACTATAACCAGAATCAAATCCCCATTTAGCTAGGGTTGTTTTAATTTGTTTTTAAATTTTTTATTTTAAAATAAATTTTATTAAATATTAAAATATTTTATTTTTAAATAATAACGATATTAATATTACTATAACTATATTTTCTTTAAAAAATTTTCTAACGTTATAGAAAAAATTTAAGAAAATTTCTCACCTAAAAATATTTTAGAAACTGCGCATTTCAGTTTTCTTAAAATTTTATTATCATAAGGGTTTTCATTTATGGATTATTATCGAGAGGAATTTTTTAACTCACAAACGGTTAATAAACTTTCACATATTTTACGTATTTAATTTTTATTTTTTAAATATACACTCAAGACACATAGTAGTATTTTAACCCAATTTGTGGAGTAAAGAAATTCTATCGTCAGTGTACTTGATAATTTTCTTCATTTATTCCATGAAAATTTTGATTTAATGAAATAATAAATACGAAGATATAAAGGAATTAAACTTATAATTACATAATCATTTAATCTTTTTAAATTTAGACATTTTTATTTAAACTTATTTGATTTTACTTAGACTTATTAAGCTTAAATATTAATTAAAAATTTGTTAACATGTGCATAATTTGGAACTTAAATATCAATGAATAAAAATAAGTAAATAAATGATAAGACAAATAACAAATAAAAATGTGCAAGTAAAAGATGATTATTTGATACACTTGAAGTGTAAAAAACTTTGTAAGTAAGGTTAGTGAGGGAATACAAATCTTTTAATATATATTTAACGGAACAAAAAAATTAAATAAGACATATATCATCATATTAAGTCGCTTGTGGAGTTTTTACATTTTTGGCAGTGTATTGAATAATAACAAACTCCAAAAGATTGCAGGTTCGATAAGACTTAGGTGAGTTAATTAAATCTTTTGTCAACAAGATTATGAATAAATTAAAAATATATATAAAAATAATAATCCCAAGTAAAATAAAGAATATCACAAAATAAATAAACAAAAGTCACCAACTTAACCGGCCAATAACAGAGCCCAAAAGAAAAGTTGGCCGACGATTGGGCCTAGACCTAACCCAACAATTGCACGCAGGTCGGTCAAGGGATCTTGGGTTCTTCTTGGCTATGAACTCTACAATTCTAGGTTTTCTTTATTTATTTATTTTTTTTGTTTCATTCTCCTTATTTTCGAACCAAAAAATCATCAGAAAATTCAATTGCAAAACTAGAAACGAAAGTCAAGCCTAGATTTATCCGTAGAGAGGCCAAACTAGCCAAATTTAGGCTTTAAAAAAAGACATTTAAAATTAAATCAAACCTAAATTCCATCACTCAAAAGTTTAACTAACTCGTAACTCTATGAAATAGAGTGAGTTACTCTCATTTTGTGCATTAAATTAACCAATTCTTAAATATTTGCATTTAAATTTTATTTATATTTAATAGTTTTTAATTTGTTATTGTTTTATTTAGATTTTATTTAGTTTTAGTAATTTTCAATTTAGTATTATTTATTTTCTTATATTTAAATTTCTTAGTTATTTAAATACTTTCCATATAATTTTTGTAGGTCAAAACCTAAATGAGTTTTGAAAAGTGTAACAATTTAAAAGGCAAAGTGAACTCAATCAAGTAAAGTGATTAATTTTGGCAATTTACAAAAATAATATATTCAAGCTACTTAAAGACCAAGTTTTTACCTTTAGGATTTTGCCTATATATAGGGCTCTTAGGATTAGAATTAAGGATCGTCCCAAATATTTTATAGTTTTATTTTTCTTTAGTTTTCTAAAAAGGAGAGACGCCATCAAGATTTTGCAATGGAGAAAGGTTAAAGAAATTGAAGATTGAGATTCTACAATTCTTAGTTTTCTATTTCTCTTAATTTTTTGTCTTTATTGTAATTTTTATGATGGTGAAACTTTAATATTTGATGTTTTATTTAATCAATATGAGCTAAATTTATTTTTTCTAAGGTTACAATGGAACTCAACGTCTAGTTTGGATTATTTTGTTTTCTTTTCTTGATCTAATGATATTTGAGTTATTTGTTCAATCTTGTTCATAATGCTTGTAGTTGATCTGACACCAAGTAGATTGATTTGGTAACCTTAATGAAAAGAGAATTTTGTCCTTAAACCTGGATTGAAATGACATATGTTTCATATTCATTTGTTAGGATGAATTGATTTGCATATTATATGAGCATATTGTATGTAATAAAATTAAAGTCTAAGCTTAATGAGTTTCTTTTAATTTAATTTACACAGGAATATAGTAAATTGATTAAGTTGGCAATTTTGCCAATTATTTTTGAACTTTTCACTGTATCTCAAGCATTTTACTCAAGAATTTTTTGGGTAAAGATTTGATTTGGATATTGGATTTTTATCTTTACCATTTTTTAAATTAATATTTTGAATAATACGTTGTATTTAATTCATCTTATATAAGTTTTGTGTATTTTTTTAGATTTTCACTTATTCTAAAATATAAGCTTTTCTTTATCTGTAAAATTTTTTGTGATATTTTCTTGAGTTTTGGACTTCAAAATTCTTTAAATATTTCCATTTAAGCACCTTTAAATCAGTTTTTCAAAATTCATTTTATCTTAAGAGTTTTCTATTTTCTTTCAAAATTTTCCCGCTTTCAAAATACAAAATTTTTCACTCTGTAAATTTTTTGATAAGATTTTTCTGAGTTTATAATTTTTAAAATTCTTCAAATATTATTATTTAATTCATATTAAATTAGTTTGTCAAAATTTATTTATTTTATGAGTTTTGTATTTTTTAAAAATTTTTTTTATTTTCAAGATACAGAGTTTTCTACTCCATAAATTTTTTTAGTAAGATTTTCTTTTGGTTTATAGATTTCAAAATCCTTAAATATTATCATTAAATTTATATTAATTTAGTTTTGTAAAATTCAATTTATTTTATGAGTTTTTGCATTGTTTTACATATAAAATTTCCTTTGTAAGGGTTTTTCTCGTAAAATTTTATAAGTTTGGACATTTCAATTTTTTTCTTGAAAATTAAAATTGATTTTGTTATTAGAATAAATAAAATTGATCATGTAAATTTTTTTTAAGTACATAATCTTTAATTTTTACAATTTAATCATTTTAATTAATTTTTATGGTATAATTTACATATTATATAAATATCTCCTAAAACTCTCTAGAAATGAATGATATCATGGATGATGCAAGCCACAGAATGATAAATTTAATTAATGTAAATCAAATCAAGTTAAAAAGCTATAATTACAAAATAAAAAAAAAAAAGAGGAAAAGAAAAATTCTAGGAAATTCCTGGAACATTTTCGGCCAAAGGCTGTTTATTTCAGCCCTTGGCCAATCCTTCCCCTATAAAAAGGGGAAGGTTATTTTCAAAGGAAGCTTTAGGCTTCCAACAAAAAAGAAAACTCATAGAAATATTAATTTCTTTTAAATTTCAAGCATTTTAAAGGTATATACACTTATAAATTCATGATTTTTGTTCATCTTAAACATTGATTCTTTTTTTTTTTAGTCAAAATCATGTTAAAGCTCATGGATTTCCATCCATGTAGAAAGGCTAAACATGTTGACAATGATCTATTTTCTATATATTTATTGTTATTCTTGGATTTTTAGTTTTATCTTGATTTTTTTAGTTGTTGTGGTCTTGATTTTGTTGTATATGTGTGGACATTTATTTTTTCTTAATATTGTTATGTTAACATGTTCTTGAACATATTTGTGTAGTTATTTTTATGATTTTTTATATTTATCTTTATTAAAGTTGGTGATAATTATTTATTTTTATTTTTATGATAATGTATATCGAAGTATGTTGATGCTTGTTTATTTTTCATCTTGGCCGAACCTAATATGAGTTTTTAATGGTGATTTTGAGTTTATTTTTGTGATGATTTTGTGTTTTTTTGGTTATTTTACAATATTAGAAAATATGTAGAATTTTTTTAGGCCATTCTTGGTTTGGCCGAATGCTTCATAGGCCATGTGAAGATGGATTTGTGTGTTTTAAACATGTTTTAGGTTTTTTAACATTTTAGGGGTCATTTTACAATTTCAAAAAGTTTAAGGACTAGATCTTAAAATATAAAAATATGTTTTTAGGGCTAAAGGAGCTTGGCTGAATCTTCATGTGTATTTTTACCATGATTTTTTTTGTTGATTCTCATATGGTTTGACGATTTTTTATGATATTTTGTGATGTTTTCCATGTAAGGACTTAAATGCAAATTTAGAAAAGTTTAGGGATTTGTTTGCAAAAAGTTAAAAAAATTTGTTTCAAGGCCAAGGTGTTTGACCGAATCTTTTTGAGTATGTTTGCTATGTTTTTCATGTTTATTTTCATATGTTTGATGATTTTTTCTGATATTTTGTGATGTTTTTCCATGTAAGGACCTAAATGCAAAATTAGAAATGTTTAAAGACTATATAGCAAACTTTAGTATTTAAGGGTAAAATGGTCATTTTGTCACTTTTAAATATTTCTACCATTCCTATGGTCCTCTGTAGAGGTATAAAAATTTTTAAAACTTTTCGTATTCTTTCTATTCTTCGTTAGGATACGAAATGAAATTTTGAAAAGTTTAAGGTTTAATTGTAATTTTTGCATTTTAAGCCAATTTTAGAATTCTAATTTTCGTCCTTAGGATAGATTCATCATTTCATCATCATATTAATGTCCATTAGGGTACGGGGATACTTTCATATCGAAGGTATACTTTAGGGGCATTTTGGTATTTTTTTCTTAAAGTTGAGTCCTAGATAGTAACCAGGGTGCTTTTATAATGAAGGTGTATAATTAGGATAGATTCATCAGTTCATCATCATTTTAGTGTCCATTAGGGTATCGGGATACTTTCACGTCGAAGGTATACCCTAAAGGCATTTTGGTAATTTTTCCTAAAATCGAGTCCTACATAATAGCCAAGATGTTTTTCATGCCAGAGGTGCATATTTAGGATAGATTCATCATTTCATCATCATTTTAGTGTTCATTAGGGTGTCGAGATACTTTCACGTCAAAGGTACACCTTGAGAGCATTTTAGTAATTTCATGCTAGAACCAAGTCCTATGTGATTACTAGGATATTTTCATATCAAAAGTACACATTAGGAAGGGTTTGTCATGTTAGACCATTTTTGCATTTTAGGGCTAATATTTTTAATACAATCAAATATTTTTTTAAAATTAAGGTAATGTCTTTGAGTTAAAATAGTACATAAAATTTCTCCCAGTGTGTGAGAGAGATTTTACGGATTATTTTAACAATGAGATATCCTTTTTAAACAGCAAGTCAGGATTTCTAATGTTTACCAAATAAAACCTTTTGTATTCCACAAGCTTTCCAGTGGGGTATAAAAGATATTTTAATTTTTTTAAAAGCTTTCATATTTCACAAGTTCTCCAGTGGGATACGACAGAGAATTATAAAAGAAAACTTTCATGTTCTCTTAGTTCTCTAAGAGGGTATGGAAGATATTTTGATTTCCAAAAACGTTAAAACCCGACTTTCTCAGAATGATAAATTTCTTTAATAAAATCATTATATATAGAAATCATAATTAAATATTAAATATTAAATATTGAAACCAAATAAAAATCAAAATTTAAATTAACATATGCTTAATAAAGTACTGATTTTCGGGTATCACGAGAAGGTTGATCTTTACTATGATTATAACTGACTCACAAACCTTTTCATGCAATCTCTGGTATGAGCACAAACCTCGAAGTTTGTTTTTAAGGGTTTCATAACCTTCAAAATGTGAACTTCGACAGGTGACCAATCTCACCTAGCCAAAATAAGATTGGTGATGACTCCAAAATTAATGATTGTTTCATAATTACTAATTAAAGTTAAGTCAAGTAAGCAATTTATTTGACAACTCAGTCCACGGATATGAAAAATAAGAAGATAATATTAATAATAATGATATAGCCCCTAGAACATAAGAGAATAATGATATATTACTTCATATAGGAATAAAGAGTACATCCGCCATTTTAAGTTTGGTTGGTCAGGATTCATATCCGGGCCATGTTATGACAAGTAGCCATCTTTGAAACATTTTCAAGCATAATTGTAAACTATCGACTTATTGTTCTTCAACACCTTTGAAATCGCTCTCGACAGTGAGAATTTTTACACCAAGCCCTGATACATGCAAAAAGAAAGCCAATATCTCATGAGAAGAAATATTTCTCGAACGTTGTAAGTTGTATCATGTTTTTAAAACCCTTAGAAAACTTTTGAACACAATTATTGACATTCTAAAATAAATTATGCAACATGGTTCATGGACATTATGGATCTCTTGAACCCACGGCTCACCTGACTATTTCAAATCCATGCACAGTTGTTTCACTATATATTTCTAATAATAAAACTAAACAGAACAAGCTGCAGCATTGAGTAACCTATTAAAACTTTCCACAAGTTTTAAAATCTACCTTCTTTCTCTTTCATCATCCCTTCTATCATTGGAATTGTTAGGATATTATTAATCATACCTATGACATATGAAAAAGATTTTATAAATAATACTTAAATATTTCAATAATATAACCATTAATGCAAATAAACTAGGCATTAATATGAATAGTATATGTTTCTTGATAGTCATAAATATCATTCAAACATTAATAAATCCACTAAAGTACACCACGTCAACATGATTAAATATATGGCACTTAAAGGTGTCTAACATAAACATAAGATTAACACAACAACTGAAAATAAAAAAAGCAAAGAGAAATTCAATAATACATCTCCTAAGGTCTAAGCAGACTAAAAAATTTAAAACTCTTCTCCATATCTATCTTAAGCAGCCAACCTCTCTAGTCTCACTAGATATTGACAAAAACATAGTTCGCTTCTCCTTATAAATTAATAACTTTAGAGAGAAAAAGTAAAGTTGACTAGCTTTTAGAACTTCCTTTGACAAGCTGTCAAGCAATTTGATTGGTTATGGAATGCCATATGGACACAAAAGGAGTCAAACTAGAAATGGCTTACTCATATTATTGGCTACACTGCATAATTTATCAATTTGGCTAGATAATTTAGCAGCTCCTCTAATTAGCTTTTATTATTCTTTTTTTAACTAGCCTTAGGATAAGAAGATCTTGTTTTAATGGATTTTCTTAATGTAGTTGTTGCACATGTTCTTGAGACTCAGGTTGAAGTTTAAAATTTTGATTGTTTTCATCTTAGTCATATGCTACTTGACTTGAAATGTGAACATCATCCATTGCAACTTCTCCTGCAAGTTCTTTAGGAGTCTTATTATCGTCCTCAGGTAAATTGCTAGGGAGTACACCTGAAGAATGTGCCCATGCTTTATCATCGGTAGAATTGTTCCCATGAACATTTGGTCCAACTTACTTTCTAATTTAGGAATAATAACTGCAATTCTGAATTTTCGAGCTTTGAGTAGAACCTATACATAAATTAATGATATAGTAAAAAATTAAGAATAAATAAATAATAAAAGTTTAATTATAAGAATTATTAATATACCTTTAGCCTACTCTCATACCATTTTTCAAAGGCATTAACTGTTACCTCTATAAAAGTCCACCCCAAAATAGTATCTTTCCTTTTAAGGTTTTTCCATGCCTTCCAATTTTTTTAATAAGTAGCACCTATTCATGAGTTGTTTCTATGAACAAGTTCGACTCGTATCATTCTTGAATTTGGCAATTAATCTCAGTCATCCTTCTCTTTCAAAATGAGTACCAAGTCTATTGCCATTAAATATTTCCTTAATACAAAGATCAATGAATATTATTGTCAACCTCCTACCCCATATTGCTTTTGCCTTCTCACCTTTAGATATCTCAGTTGTTTCCAAAAATCTTATTATTTTTCATCTATCACATATAATATATTTAATATATGGGAAAAAAATTCAATATTAGAGTAGATGATATATAATATAAATGTAAGCAAAGTTTATATAAGTCACATGAAACTTAATTTAACTTTACATTAATATAGGTGGGTCTTTGTTTCATATATATATATATATATAACACTAGCTTGTGCCATATTAATGGCTTAAAAAAAAAGGAAAAAGAAAACACTATGACAAAGAAAAATAATAATATGCCAACTTAAATTTAAAAGGGATTAGCTTTGAAAACAATAATTTTGATGATTTTAATCATCTATTAACTTTCAAGTGTAGCTACACCTTAAATAGAAAAGGTAGCAATAATAAAAAGAAAAGATTCCAACTCGCTTTGCCTAAACCTTTCTTGCATATATAACTCATCAATTATCTAACTTACATGCCATTGTTAATGACAAATGATTCGTCATATTGTCAACAAATAATATGCCTTTTCAAGAATAATATCAATTAAACATGAAAGGTAAAAGCAAAAAAAAAGTTTATCAAACAAGTTTCCTTTCAATCTCATTTGTGTTCTAGTTTTTTAAATCCTTATAATTTGCTTAGAGGTTCATTTCTGCATGAATAAGTGTAGATATTACACAGTTGTACAAATATAAATCTTCCTTAGACCCATCGATCAAACACAAGGGAATCTTAGTAAGTTTAACAGAAAGGTTTGCAATTAAAATTGAAAATGTGGCATCAATCATAGTGCATGCAATTGTAAGTTGATTTTAAAATTTAAAAAAGATTTTTGAGGCTAATTATCACAATAAGAATATTATTATATTTAAATATAAACATACATACTTAAAAAATCATAAAAAATTTGATTTACTTACGAAAATTGGGTTTATTTTTGAACCACTTCAAAAAAGATTGATAACTATAATGCTCTCTATCTAAAAGCATCAGTTGAGAATTAAGAAAAAGTAAAGTTTTTTGAGTTGTTTTTAGCCTGATTTTCCTGGATAATTTGATTGATTATTTTGCTTGCTTAATTACCTAGCTAGGGCTAGACTTGAATAAATAAAACTAATAAACATGTTTCTTAATGTAACTAGATCATTTTGAGTTATTTTTTGCTTGCTTTATAGATTAGGTCTTTGGACTTCGATGGCACTGAAGTTAGACAAGCAACTCTGTCACATATCCTTTACCACTATGTATATGAATATGCATATGTATATGTTTAAGAGTGTGGTAAAGATGATGATGTCTGCTAAAAGACATTTTAAGGAGCAAACTAGCTCAACATTTCAAGATTTCAAGCTAAGGAGAGCTTAGGTAAAGTTTCAAATAGAAAAGAAAACATGAGACAAAGATGCAGAATATTAACTTAAGAAACAAATCTTATCTTTTCTCATAAAAACAAACCACCAACAATTCATTAAAAAAAAGATCAATGATAGGGAAAATGCAGGAGAAAGAAAATATAATAAAAATGTTATACTTTAAAAGAAGAAGAATACAAGAAGAAAAATTGCCTTCTTCTGCTTTGTTCTCTTCTGCTAGCCGTTGCTTATCAATGTAAAAAAGGACACTGGTGGTGGTAGATGAGCTAGAAATGAGCATTTAAGAGCCATATGAATTGTTGTTTTTGGTATTTGGTCATTTAATTTAAATGTTTGGTTTTGGAACCACCATAACACATCAAATGTGTCTTTTTGGTTTAGCTTGAAATAAGCTATGAAAAACAGCTTTTGTTGGCAATTGTAATCTATTTAGGATTGTTGTTGGTTGCCAAATGTAGCTTTTGGTAACCAAAAACAATCCTAAATAGATCCTTAGATGGAGGCTTTATGAAAAGGTTCAAGTAGTGTAGTTGGTACTTACATGATACTAATTGTATTTATGGTACATATTGGTTTTAAGGCAAAATGAAATGGTATTAGTATCATATTGTTTTGGTTTCTGTATCAATTTATATAAGTTGTATTGACTTGTATCATTCTATTATCTTGGTATAAGATTTTAATTTTTTTAATTTTCACTTATATGATTTTTCAAGCTCATTTTTAATATTTTTGTTTTTTTATTTTTTATTTTGTACAATTAGATTTAAAAGTAAAATTGTTAGACTTACTAGATAAAAGATAATAATTTCTTATGAGAATGCTGAAGGATGTTGTCAATCTTTATCTTTATCCAAAGGGATCCACTCAAGGATAAACTTTATGTTTACAAGAGTTCTAGATAATAATGAATTCCTAACAAATTACTATAAAAGGTGCCATGGTTTACTTGGAGGTAAGTCATTCGAAACCTACACACTCCTAACTCTTTTCCTTACAGACTTAAACATTGAAGTGTGTTTCAGAGTGCCTACTCTGATGCCCTTGAACCTTTTTTTCCTTGTAGGTTTAGTAACCAAGTGTCTCTTGATCTTCTATCAGCAAATATTGCATCAACAATGGCACCGTCTATGGGAACTGACAAGCCATAGGCTTATAGTTGAAATCTTATTCAGGCATATAAATGGGTAACACCGAGTTATCATGTAAACATGCCCACTCGATCTATGACTTACAATATGGCAAACTTGCCCACCCAATCTATGACTTACAGAGTGGTAGACTTGACCACTCAATCTATGATCGAACTTGCCCACTCAACCTACACAGTCCACACCCTTGCCTAAAGGGCTACTGCTAGGATAAGACAACAATCTCACATCAATTAGCCAAGGATATGGACTGTGGCTTATAAAGCAAGGGCTACCCTTCACCTATTGAGCCGTCTTTTCTCAAAGAACAAAACTGTGAGGACAGTCTGTGCACTGCTCTAAAACGAAAAATACTCATAGTGAGTGAGTCTGACAATCCTTACATCAACAAAAATATGTTTATTAAATTAGATTATTAAAATTAACTAATAACAATTTACTATGTTTTTTAAATATTTTTATATTTATTTTATTTATTTGATAGCAAAAATTTTCAATGTTAAATATTTATAAATTTTTATATTTATATATTTAAAAAATGTCAATAAACATGTAACAGTAAGTCAAAGCCTTTCTTTATTTAGATATTGTTATTATTTTTTATTTCCATAAATAAGTTGATTCAAGGTTATCTCCTAAAATGCATTAATTTAATGTTACAGCTGAAAAATTACCTATTGAATAATTAGTCATAATTATGGCGGAAGTAAGCTTGTCGATTTTAACCTAAACCAAAAAACTGACCAACCCACCAAAATATAAATCGGCCCAACTCGATATTGACTAGAAAAAAGTCAATAATCAAAAAGCAATAGTTTGTAGTGACTTTATCGTTTGCTTGGTTTATGTGTATCAGGTTTGCAATTTATTCTCTACCTCCATTAATCAATAATAACATCAAGGTGAGTGCCATTTTTTTAAAATTAATGTGGTGATTGCACTGTGACTTTCATTGGTATCTCATTGACTCTTACAAACAATTACATTGTTCATTTTGCCCATTTCTAATGAGCTAGTGTAGACACCCTATTTTGTTCGATCCTCTAATTAACTTTTTCTTGGTTTTAGAAGTTAGAATTTTCTAGGTCTGGATCCTTTTGGATGAGTTCAAGATGATAGAAAGGTTTGATTAAGGTTTCAATTAGTTTCCATGAGCTTAGTTTAATATAATAAGGTATCTGGGCTTAATTATTTGATTTAAGGGTAGGTGTTGGATTATCGAGACTCAGGTCTTGAAATCTAGGAATGTTAAAAGTTGACTAGTAGAAGTCTCTTAAGAAAATTAGAGTGCTTATTAATGACATTTGGATGGGAAAGAAACATGTTTTAAAAGATAAGATTAAAAGTCAACAAATAGGCAAAAGTCAACCATAGAAAGTCAACTTTTTAGCCTAGACTTAGATTTTGAAATTGGAAGAGTTCTACACTTCAAATTTAGAAATTGATTATACCAAAATAAAATTGAACATGAACTTTAGGTTAAGGAAGTGTGGTCGAGATTGAGTCATGAAATGACCTTAGGAATTTAAAATGCTAGGAGTTCTTGAATGCTTAATCCAAGAGGTCAGGGATAGGAAATTTTAGATTTTTTCAGAGGGAGTCATTAGTACATATTTTTACTATAAGATCGAACATTCAGTTGCTTTTTATATCGATATATCATGATTAACTGAATAGCATAAAAATTTATACAAGACTAGTGTAGGAATAGACATAGGCGAATTTCACCATATGACTAATGTGCAAAACGCTCATCCATTCATTAAGGGCATAAATGTTATTTATACCCAACATTCTTAGGAAGTTAGTTATTAAGCTAATATTACCTTAAGGTGATTTAAGCTTAAATCGCCAACCTGGGTCCTATAAATAGAAATGGAATCCATATTTTCAACAATTTTAAACACATATAAAATTTTAGATATTCTAGAATATTCATTTTCTCTCAACTTTCTGTCACTTTCTTGGAGAAGAAAAGCTTGGAGTAGGTATAATATCTTCCTCATCTCTTTAATTTCAATGTAATTAGCGTGTTTGATGTTTGATTAATGCTTCTCCTTAATTATAATTTGACTAAGCCTATTTAGACTTCTCCTCGATTTAACCACCTTCGATCTATGATATTGTGATGTTTTGATCTTGATACAAGTTAGGTTTAAGTTAGATCTAATGATATTGAAAAATGATTTGAGGACTGTGGACACCTAATTTCGTGCGAGTCCTTTTTTTTATAATCTTGAATATCCGAAATTGAAAATTAACAGAAACCCTCATTGCGAATGATCTTTTCCAGAAGAATCAGACATTCTCAACGCCCTTTTATTCGTAATTAAAATGGCTACAAGTTCACATGATAAAAAAAGAATCATATTTTGATCTCTAATTTCGAATATACAAAACGAATATTTAAGAGAAAAATTATTTTTTATGTTTTCTTGTCAAAATTTTCAAAATTTGGTTCTGCGAACGATACCGCAATCAAATTTACCAGTTTTAGAGAATTTTTAATTAAACATGAAAAGTTAACCATTGTATAATTATATCAATACCTGAATGGTATTTATGCTGATATGTACTCAAAAAAATCAAAAATATTCAAGAAAAAATTCATATTGGCATTTTATACCATAGGGAGTCAGGTTGTCCATTTTTGTGACTAAATTTGAATTTTTTATAATATTGCGAGTTTTATACGCGTAAAATTTTTCTTGGTAAAATTATATAGGATTTTGGATTTTCATCTTTATCATTTTGTAAATTAATATTTGAGATGGTATATCTTATTTAATTTATTTTATATAAGTTTTAATGTATTTTTTAAAATTTTTAGGTTTCGAAATATGAGTATTCCATTATCTGTAAAATTTGATGGTAGAATTTTCTCAAATTTTCAACTTCAAAGTTCTTTAAAAATTTGCATTTAATTACCATTAAGTTTTTTTTTTTCAAAATTTATTTTATTTTATAAGTTTTACATTTTCTTCCCGTTTTCAAAATATGAAGTTTTCTATTCCGTAAATTTTTTTGAGAAGATTTTTCTTAATTTATAATTTTTTAAATTCTTCAAATACTATTATTTAATTCGTATTAAATCAGTTTAGGAAAATTCCTTTTTTCTTATTAGTTTTGCATTTTTCCTTTAAAATTTCTTGTTCCTAAAATACGAGTTTTCTACTCTGTAATTTTTTGAAAAGATTTTTCTTAGTTTATAATTTTTAAAATTTTTTAAATATTATTATTTAATTCACATTAAATCAATTTTGAAAAATTTAATTTTTTTTATGAGCTTTAAATTTTTTTTTCTGTTACCAATATAAGGGTTTTATACTTTGTAAATCTTTTTAGTGAGATTTTTTTTTAGTTTATAATTTTTTAATTTCTTTAAATATTATTATTTAATTCATATTAAAACAGTTTTGACAAATTCAATTTATTTTATGAGTTTTAAAATTTTTGCTATTATTAAGATACGGAGTTATCTACCCGTAAATATTTTCGGTAGGATTTTTTAAAGTTTATAATTTTCAAAATTATTCAAATATTATTTTTTAAATCATATAAAATCAGTTTTGTAAAATTCAATTTATTTTATGAGTTTTGTATTTTTTTTACATATAGCATGTTTTCTCGATAGTTTTTTTCTCATAAAATTCAATGTTTTTTTTGCAAATTAAATATATTGTTTATTATTAGAATAAATTAAATTTGATCATATAAAATTTTATTTCAAACATATAATTTTTAATTTTTACAATTTAGTTTTTCTAATTAATTTTTACGGTATGATTTTTAGATATTAAAATATCGAATAAAACCTTTAGAAATGGATGACCCAAGTCACAAAATGACAAAAAAAATTTACATCAAATCACTTTTAATCTAAATCAAATCAATTAAAAAGTTAATTATTACTTAAACTAAAAAGTCAAAAAAAAAAAAGAAAGAAGGAAAAAGATAAAAGGCCAACGGCCAAGAAAGCTTGTGGGGAAACTTCTTGGCCAATTCTCCCACCTTGAAAAACCATGAGAGAAGTTTCATAAATTGCTAAGGATTTCCATGGCCAAATTTAGCTATTTATCTTAAAATTTCTCATGGATTTTAAGTTTTCAAGCCTTTCAAGGTAATTTCATGTAGAAATCTTGTAATTTTTGCTTATTCCCATCATTTTTCTTCTTTGTTGTGAGTCAAAATCATGTTAAGCCCATGGATTTTCATCCATGTTGCAAGGCTAACATGTTGACAATGAACAATTTTCCATATATTTGTTGTTATATTTAATTTTTTTAGTTAAAACTTGATTTGTTTTTATGAAATATTATTGTTGTTGATGAAATGTTAGTTGTGTTGTATATATGTGTTTATGTTTATATTGTTATTCTTAATATTTTCATGTTATTATGTTGATTTACATATTCATTTATTTATTTTTTTATTTAAGTTGATAATATTTATTCATGGTTGTTTTTATGATTTTGTGTTGAGAAAATATTTGATGATAGTTTGTTTTTTCACTTGGCTGAATTTAATAGGAATTTTTTGTGATGATTTTATGCTTACTTTTGTGTTGATTTTATAGTTGTTAGATTGTTTTGCAATATTAAGAAATTTAAGGATTAAATTGTGAAAATTTTTAATTTTTTTATATATATCATTCTTGGTGGTCGAAACTTCCTAGCACCATCGAAAAACTATTTTAGGCATTTTCAAACATATTTTATGATTTTTTTTACGTTTTAGAGGCTATTTTGTAATTTTAGAAAGTTTAAGGGCTAAATTGCAAATTTTCAAAAAATTATGCATTATGGCTAAAAATGCTTGGCTGATCTTCTTGCATACTATTGTCATGATTTTTGTGTTGATTCTTTCCTAGTTTGCTGATGTTTTTATGATTTTTTTGTGATGATTTTCCATATAGAGGTCAAAATCCAAATTTAAAAATTTTAGGGAGTAGTTTGCAAATAACCAAAAATTTGTCTCAAGGCCAAGGTGTTGGTTGAACCTTTGTGGATATATATGCTGTGTTTTTCATATGTATTTTAATGTCTGATTATGATATTTTATGATATTTTTTCCATTAAAGGACCTAAACATAAAAATTAAAAATTTTAAGGACTAAATAACAAATTTTTGTCTTTAGTAATAAAATTGTCATTTAGTTAGTTTTAACGATTTCTATTATTTCGAGGGCCTTCCGTAGGGATATAGAAATTTTCAAATCTTTTCGTATTTGTTTGGTCTTTCAAAAGATATGAAATGGAATTTTTCAAAGTTCAGGGGCTTAATTGTAATTTTTGCATTTTGAGCCAATTTAGAACTTTAGACTCTTTTTTAAGATAAATACATCATTTTATGGTTATTTTAGTATCCATTAGGGTGAGGATACTTTCATGTTACAGGTGTACCCTAAGGGCATTTTGATAATTTTGCCTAACACCAAGTTCTAGACAGTAACCAGGATACTTTTATGCCAACGGTGAATATTTAGGATTGGTTTAGCCTTCTAAAACCATTTTAGAGTCCGTTAAGGTTACTGGGATACTTTCACGTCGAAGGTATACTTTAAGGCATTTTGGTAATTCTTTTCTGGGATGCTTTTATGCCAAAGGTGAATATTTAGGATTGATATAGCTATCTAAGATCGTTTTAAAGTCCATTAGGATTACCGGGATACTTTCATGTCGAAGTTATACCTTAGGGGCATTTTGGTAATTTTTCTTATCGGATGCTTTTACGCCAAAGGTGAATATTAAGGATTGGTTTAGCCTTTTAAAGTCATTTCAGTGTCCCTTAGGGTTACCAAGATACTTTCACGTCGAAGGTATATCCTAAGGGCATTTTAGTAATTTTTCTTAAAATGGAGTCCTAGGTAGTCACCGTGATGCGTTTAGGCTAAAGTTGTATATTTAGGGTAGGTCCACCCTTTTATTATCATTTTCAAGTCCTTAAGATAACCAAGGTACTTTTACATCAAATGTATACCTTAGAGGCATCTTTGTAATTTTGCATTAGAACCAAGTCTTATGTAATTACAAGAATACTTTTATGTCGAAAGTACATATTAGGGTTAGGTTCATCATTCTAGACCACTTTCAGGTCTTAGGTTATTTTATCAATATTTTAATAAAATCAATAATTTTGTAAATTAAGCCAATGTCTCTGATGTTGAAATAGTACGTGGAATTCCTACCAAAATATATAAGGGGTTCTACGAATTATTTGAATAATAAGATATCCTTTTGAAAATGAAAATCGAGATTTTTTTAATTTTTTGTGAAAATAAAACCTTTCGTACTTCATAGGTTTTCTAGTGGGGTACGAAAGAAAATGATAAAAATCTGTGTTCTCTTGGTTCTTTGAGAGGCTATAAAAGAAATTTTAATTTCTAAAAGCATTAAAACCTAATTTTCCTAGAATAATAAATTTGTATAATAAAATATTACAAGGATTATAATTAAATATCAAATATTTAAAAATGAATAAAAATCAAAATTTAAGTTAACATGTGATTAATAAGGTACCGATTGTCAGGCATCTCGAGAAGGTCAATTCCTTACTTGTGATTGTAACTGACTCCCAGACCCTTTCGTGTGATTTTTGGTATAAGCGCAGACCTTGGAGTTTATTTTCATGGGTTTTGTAACCCTCGAAAATATAAACTATGACGGGTGTCCAATCTCACCTAGTTAAAATAAGATTGGTGGCGACTCCAAAATAAATGGTCATTTTATAACGACTATTTAGAGAAGTCGAGTGAGTGATTCATCTCAGCAACTCAGTCCTTAGGCATAAAATAAGAATAATAATAATAATATGGGTCCCAAATAAAAGAAAATAATGATATACAGATATATTTAGGAATAATTGGAACACTCACCATTTTAAGTCGTGCTGGTTAGGATTCCTATCCATGCCATGTTGCGACAAGGACTAAGTGAAGAAATAAGTTGAAAATCATGATAAATAAACTTAACCTAGCTTGATTAAAATTCAAATGTGGAGATCTCTTTAGATTTAGGATTTGTCACTTCATTTTTTTAAGATCTTTATGCGTTAAGCTTAGTTAAGCAAGCATCTAAGTGTTATGAGCTGAAATCTTGAAGTTTAAGATTAGGTTTTTGAACTTAATAAATGGTCCAAACAAGAGAAAATGTTGTAGCAAGGGTCAGTCATGCCATGATGTTAAGGATCTAGTTTCGATCTTACTTAAGTGATTATGTCTCGTGGAATTTTGATAAAAAGTTGGGTTAAGCTTGGTTGAGATTAAAGCTTAAATTGATGAAATTAGACGCTTATATATTTAAATGTTGAGCTTAAATGAGTGAAAACATGCTTTGAATGTTGATCATGTTGATTGAATTGAATCCAAGCTTTTTCTCTTATGTTTGATTCTTAATTGATAAGAAATTGATGGAAAATGAATGATTACATGAGCAAGATTACCTTTAGAAAGCTTCGGCCATAGTAATTTTGTGTTTAAAATAGGTTTCATGGTTGATTAGTTGTTAGAACTATAGGTTAGTACACTATATGTTTGACAAAATGTATTTTTGGGTGTTTAGGATGTCTAGAAATCTTGTTTTCTAAAAAGATCCCCTAAGAGCAAGTCTTGTTTCACTTAATCAATAGGAAAATCAAGGTTTGGTTTGTTTAATAAGTTCTTATATGAACCACTTAGGGACATGTAATAAAACAGCTTAATTTAAAGCTAATTTGGGAGCAAGTAAAAAATGTTTTTTAAGTGTTTAAAGATATTTTGTTGAGTCTAAACATGGGAAGCCTTAATATGGGTCATTAGGCAATGTTTAGATGAGTTAAAATTTGTTGTTGAATGTCATTTAGTTGCTAGTTACAGCACATAAGTGAATGGCATTGATGTGCCTCTGACTCGTTAAAGAATAAATAATAATGAATAACAGCGATAAAAGAAGAGAAACTCGTGTGACTTTGAAGCATATTGCCAATATTGGAAAACATAGTTCTAAGTCGAGTTGCGTATAGGTCTTCATTATTTCCTCATATAGGACACTCATAAAGTCTATTTGGGCTCATTGGTGGATGTTCGAACGTCCAAAAGCTTGTTATAAAAAAGTTGTGTTAGATCTACTGTTGTAATCCAACACAATCGTCTTTTAAAAATAAATATTTTCAAGTAGGCTATAGACTTTAAGAATTTTTATTTGTATTTTTCCTTTAATCCTCATTAATTGAGCTACATGATAAGCTTTTGAAATATTTGCTTTCATGATCGAACGAATATAGAAAAATCCTAGAACTAGAGCTATTCGTATGGCTTTATTTTTGCTCCTGATCAGTAATACAAGCTATTTTGATGAGAATAATCATTTTTTGTAATTTTCTCATATTTTTAGATAAAAATAGAATGAATAAGCTTTCCCAGCATCTATGGCTCATCCTATTAGTATTTTGGACAAACTAGGAAGAAAATCTAGAAAATAAGCTAGTTGGATGAGTTGTGCGATGTAATAACATCTAATTAAAAAATTTATGTGATAGCCAAGATGATTTTTTGGCATTTTTTAGTATTTTTTAGATTTAATTATAGTGAGTCAAAATTCATATGAATTTGATTTGGTGATTTTATGTGAGAGTAATAATGTAAAATAAATTCGGAGAACTTGAAAGGTCAAATATGTGCCCTGTTTTCATGTCTCTAAAGGTTTGGTGTCTATGATTATGAGGCACTCAAATGCCTTGAAATTAATACTAGGAGTTGTGTTTAATATGCCAATAAGTCTAGAAGTGTCCTAAAGAAAGTCCTTAGTAGCTCAAATTACAGCTTCTAAGTTGAATTAAATAAAAGTTAATCTTTTAAAGTTGTTCTCAAAGTTATGATTTCTTTAATTTAGTCTAAGTGAACTATTTTTGTTATTTATTTTAAATAGAGTCAAATTTGATAAATAGTATTAAAATGGTGGCAAATTGGTGAATATTTTTAGAGTCATACTTTGAAAGTTTTTCTTTATAAAAGATTTTAGCTCTGAATCAGTTGTAAATTTGAGTTAGTCCTAGTAAAAGTCACAGGATACCTTTTTTTAAAAAAATTTATTGGCTTTTGTTTGATTGTGATGAATAAAAGATAGATTATGATTGAACACATATAATTGAAACTGAGAAAAACAAATTTGGATACATGTGGTTAGTTGATACTAGTCTTTTAGGCATCATGAGAATGATCGAGTCTTTACTTATGGTGTAAATGACTGCTGACACAACTTATAGATTTCTAGTATACACAGACCATAAAATCTTTCTTTTAAAGTTTCATGGCTCTTTAGTGAATGATTTTAATAGGTGACTAATCACACATAGCCAAAAAGATGGTGCAACTCCTTAACCCAATCACTCTCGTATTTCAGTACAAGAGGTTTAGATGAATGAGTCATCTGACCGGCTAAGGCCCTACAATGATTCAAAGTGTTGACTGCTGTGATATGTTGAGGTTCATATCTTGATATGGTGACTTCACTAGGGACATTAAAAAGTCAAGCCTCAGACTAGTCACATTTTATCCAAGTTCTAATTTTTCTCTATTTTAGTTAGTGTTCAATTAAAACCCCTCGATATCTATCATTGTAATTATTAGATTGATTGATAGATTATTATGGCTACTACTATGTGTGCACTAACCTTTTTGTAACGCTTAAATAAAAATCCTATGCTACACTTGCTGATAAAAATAAGTAGAATGAGTGATATATATATATATATATATCTTAGATGATGAAGTAAGATCCACGTATGGAGCTTTTCCTAGCACACACTGCACTCCCATATGCATTAGACTCTTTATTAAGTACTATGCGTGAGGAGGAAGGGAGATATAAAACCAATTTTAGGATATATGGGTTATTATCCGATCTCATGATTAATAATCCAGTTGGTCAGCCAAAGCCTTTAAGATTTATTACTCTTGTTTTCATTATTCGTCCGTATGAACTAGCTATTTACTCACTTGAATCAAACCCGTGTTGCCAAGCTTATGATAGGCTAAGGTTTAGGGTGCCTCTATTATCCTTACCGAGTAGGGGGAACGATTTGAAGACTATGTGCTTTAGGAGTCTTCTTAAACATGAATCAAATGAGCCGTAAGAGCTAAACTCAATTAACTATACTGAAAGTTTAGAGGTACCTCAGAGATTAGGTATAACCATGAAAGGCTTCTAACCTCCTCTCCCTTTATTTTTTTTAGTCTAAATTTCAAGTGGTATCAAATTTCATTACTTGGATATTTATCACCCCATCGATTTTGGCTATAAGGTTGATGGCTAAAACATGTTTGAAAAATAAAATTGAGTTGAGATGAACGAACACTTCATGGTTTTTCTATCATGAATGTTGTAATGTTGAAAATGCTTGAACGTACCATTTGTGCTGTCTGATTGATAGCTAATGATGACATTAGAAACATCATGATAGCTCAATTTTGAGAAAAATATCCTAAATGGAATTGGTGCCCTAAGCTAGGACTATAATTGACGTAGCTAGCTTTTAGAGTTTGGCTATAAGGTACGTACCCTAATACCGAAAAAAGGTATCCCTTCAATTCCAAAAGGTTGTGAAGTGCGAGAACGAAATTATTGGGACCACTCTAAATATTATGTCCTTATTCCTTATATGACTAATCGTGATGTTGTTTAGCCTTCTTTTTATTCTGCATGCATCATGGCATCATTGTTAGTGCATTAGGGAGATAATAATGCCCATGCATCACACTATATTAAAAATAGATTAGTTGTTTGCTTTAAAGGTATGGTAATGTTTGAAGTTTTATTAGGGTAATATTTGCTCAATAATTAATTTCTTGTGTTGCATTAATAGCATGATTACCTTCTTTCATAACATGCATCCCACGAGTCTAGGAAGGTAGACTAAATATCCAGTATAAGGGTTTTCTAAAAAAGTTTCCCATTCTAGTCAGTGGTGGTGAGGTCATCGAACATTATCGAGCATGGACAGTAATCCATCTACAAGGATTGGTAAACTCAAGAAAGTGCAAGAGAATATGATGAGGGGTCAAAATGAACTCAAGTTATAGCTAGCTAAAATCATAAAGTTGATGACGTAAATATCAAAAGAGAAAAAGCAAGTTAGAGATTGGGGTTCTCAAACCAAAGATACTGATCCCAAAGGAAAGTCTACTAAGCCTGTAAATGATGCCTGAGTAGGTAATGTGAAGCCTCTAGTTGAAGGGTCTCAAGTTTTACCATTTGTTGGATTCATTTCTATGGTGTATGAGAATCCTAAAGCTGCAATACCACGGGTGGTTATCAATAATAGAGTGAAATTGGAATCTACTCCAACAAACACATTAATTCTCGATCTCAATGAGTTTGTTGATTAGAAAAGCTTATTGTAGAAGCATCTAAGTAGGCTATGAAGGAGTAGATATAAGAGAAGAGATTAAGAGCTGTAGAAGGAGTTGATAAATTCGAAATAGTGGATGCTACAGAATTGGGTTTGGTATTTGGGTTGGCTATCCCTTCAAAATTTAAGGCACTAGATTTTAAAAAGTATAATGGCACCACGTGTATGACTTCCTATACTAGGATGTATTTTCGCAAGATGGCAAGGTACAAAAATAATGAGATGCTATTAATTTACTATTTCCAAGATAGCTTAATCATTGTTGTTGCTTGATGGTATGTGAGGTTAGATAAAGCCAAAATTCAGACATGGTTAGACTTAACTCAGGCTTTCTTAAGTCATTACAAACATGTAGTAGATTGGGCTTCAGATAGGTTGTCATTGCAAAATATGGGAAAGAAGCCCACTGAAACTTTATGGCAATGTTGATGTAAGGATTGTCAGACTGCGCCCACTATGAGGTATTGTCTGCTTTAGAGCAATGCACAAACTATCCTCACAGTTTGTCTTTTGAGAAAAAGTGCCTCAATAGAGGAAGGATGGCTCTTGCTTTATAAGCCATAGTCCATATCCTTGGCTGACTGATGTGGGGTTTCCCCAACACTAGCCCTCCAGGCAAGGGTGTGGACAGTATAGGTCGAGTGAGCAAGTTCGATTGTAGATTGAATGGTCAAGTTACCATTTATAAGTCATGGATTGAGTGGGCAAGTTTGCCACAATGTAAGTTGTCGATTAAGTGGGCAAGTTTGCCACAATGTAAGTTGTAGATTAAGAAGGAAAGTTTGCCATGGTGTAAGTCAAAGATCAAATTGGCAAGTTTGCCACTGTGTAAGTCATAGATTGAGTAGGCAACTTTGCCACAATAAAAGTCATAGATCAAGTAGGCAAGTTTGCCACTGTATAAGTCGTAGATTGAATGGGCAAGTTACCACTGTGTAAGTCAAGTGAGCATGTTTACATGGTAACTTAGTGTTACTCATTTATATGCCTAAATAAGACTTCGATTTTGAGCTTATGGCTTGTTAATTCCTACAGTTGGTACCATTGTTGATGCAAGGATTATTAGACTGTGCCCGCTATGAGGTATTGTCCGCTTTGGAGTAGCACAGGCTATCCTCACGGTTTTATCCTTTGAGAAAATGAGCCTCAATAAGGGAAGGGTGGCTCTTGCTTTATAAGCCACAGTCAATATCTTTGGCTAATCGATGTGAGATTTTTCTCTTGCCCTAACAGGCAATATGTAAAAAGGTAGAGGGATGAATTGCTTAGATGCACCCACCATTAACCAAGAAGGAGATGATAGTTTACTTTTTGAAAACCTTGCATGCTCTTTTCTACAATAAGCTTATGGAGAATGCTATAATAAGTTTTACCGATCTAGTTATATATGGGGAAATGATTGAAAATGCAATTAAGAGTGAAAGACTTCAAGAGAAAAGTGCACCCAATATCAAGAAGAGGAGGCACCCAAAGATAAGGAAGATGAGGTCCAAGTTTTAACCTATGATAGGCAGTGTACTCCACATTATCCACGTACATGAGCTAGACTGATCACCCTGATGTGAATAATGTTGTACCAAATACTTCTCCGAGCTTTTATTTGCAAGCAATCCTTACTATGTCTAGCTCAACAATCGTGCCTCAAGTGCATTTGCTATTTAGCCAAAAAAGTCAATAAAAGGTCATAAAGGCCAAGGTAGACGAGATAGGACCCCTATAGAGCCCATCTTTATGCCATACACAAAATTACTTCCTTTGCTTATCCAAGATCAATTTGTGTCACCAATACTGTCTCATTTTTTTAGAGTCATCTTACCCAGATAACTACAATACTGGTGTCACCTATGGGTATCATATTGGAGTTTGAAACCATTCCACGGAGGAATATAGGTAAAAAAAAGGTACAACAATTAGTCAAAGCTGGTTTATTGAAGTTTGATAGAGGACATTGAACCAGCAAAGTAGGTGAAACAAAATGGGCAGATTCGAGCAAATGGTAAAGGGGTTAATTGATGTATTCCCATATTTCTTGTTAAAAACCTTTGTCTCTATATTAGGTTAAAGTACCTACTTAGTCCTTATACTGTATCATCTAAAGCAGATTAGTCCCTATAATATGGAATTGAGTTATTTAGCTTTTAAATTACAACAGAAGAATAAAATTAATAATTGAGGTAATAAAAACCATTAAAAAAAGCCAATATAGTAATTTGAATATGGTAAAATGCTGATATGAATGTTAAATGCTGACATTATAATAATAAAATATATTATTTTAATATGATGTAGATAAAATAAACGATTAAATTGTTGTAAATGCCACATAATATCTTATTCACCACATGGTATTTTTCAATTGGATATCTCAAATAGAATATCATGTCAGATTACAAAAATAAAAGTATTAAAAATAAATATTAAATAAATAAACAAAAAATTAAAAGAATTGAAAAAAAAAGAACTTGAAACCTAGCAAGTTTTCGTTCATTTACTCTTTAATCTAGTTTTAAGAAAATTACAACAAAATCTCCTTCCTCAACTACCAACGTGAAAACCCTGCTTGGTTTAAGCCACCAATCTCAAAATCACATTGATTAAGCCATTTGCCATTTGTATTGATATAAACCCATCACAAAGAAAGCTTTGAGGGAATCGTCACCAATAATAACAAGCTTATCATTATTAAAAATCTATCCAAATCCAAACAAATCCAAATCATTTAATTGGAATAAAGCCGCTGGTTAAAAAAACAAAATCCATTCTAAAAATTCATTGAAAGTATACATGCCAAACATTTTTTTAAAGTTATGACGCCCATTGTTAACGTAATTAAATTAATCCATCTCCGACGGTTAGAGTAATGATGTAACACCTTTAATTCCATTCATCACGGAAGGTGTCTAGTCTAAGCAAGGTTTTTAATAAAATACAGAGCTCGTTTACGATTGTAGATCTAGAAAGATTTAGGCATTTTTGAGTAAATTAGGCTTAGATTTAGAAAGAAGAAGAAAAAATTGAATTTTAGGCGAAGCTTTAAAGAAAATCATTGTGGTTGAGCATTGTCGATGATGGTAACTGGCACTCAGCGTGGTCACTAATCGTCGAAATCTGGAAAAATTGAAAGCTAGTGGATTTATATCACTTGAATGCACATGAAGAATTAAAAACTGCTGGGTTTCAAGTTTTTTTTTTTTGTTTTAATTTTTTAATTGTTTTACTTTTTAAAAAACTTTTTACTTTTATAATGGGGCATCGCATTTTATTTTAGATATCTAATGAAAAAATGCAATGTGGCCAATATGATACTATGTGCCATTTGCAATAATTTAATTATTTATTTTGTCTATATTACATTAAAATTATATATTTTATTATTGCCATATCAGCATTTTACCATATTCAAGCTGCCACATTGGCTTTTTTAACAGTTTTCATCATCTAAGTTATTAATTTTACATTTTTGCTTCAATTTTAAAATATAAGGACTAAACAACTCAGCTTTAAAGTATAAGGACGAATTTGCTTTAGATAATAGAGTATAAGGACTTAGCAGGTACTTTAAGCTTCTATATTGACAAATTTTTTTGTAAAGCATGCATGATTTGATATGTCTGATAGAAATAAATTGGGTCGGTATAATTCAAAGATTTTGGTATGAAGAATGGCAAATGTTTTCTAAAATGAAAATTTTTAAGAAAGCATAATAATAGAAAGTCTCAAGAATATTAATGTTTACTGTTAAAATTAAACCTAAATCCTTACATTGATTTTCTAGACTTTTTCATGAACACCGTGATCACCTAAAAGATCTATAATTTTAGGAAATTGATGTTCAATTATAACAATTATGATTGCTCTAAATTGAACTAATAAGGTAAACTTTTCAATCGATGTTAGAAGTAATAGAATAGATTCTTACGATTCATGGATTCCTTTAGAAATTGAGTGGATCAGATATTCTGGTAAAGGTCCTAAAATTATGATAACTTGGGCTAAGATTGTGCTAAAATTTACCTTTCTTTCTAGCCTTTAAGACATGAACCTTTGGGTCATTATTTATGATAATTGATTTCCATCTCTAGGCATGATAGGTCAATAACACAGCTTTCTCTTATTAGAAAACCTTTTGAGCCTATTTTTTTCATATTACTTTGGGAAGCCTAACATGAAGGTTTCACCCTTTTGATCTATATTCTTTGTGAATTACCTAAAGTAAAAAATCTTCAATCAATTGAACGAATGCCTCGGGTAGGCTTAGATCTTGATATCCCATAATCTCATTAGTGACTAACTGAAAAATGACATGACTATAAATGTGGGAAAAAAGAAGAATTGAATCGTGAATTTTAAGGCATGAAAAAAAATAAAAAATGAAAAAATGAAAAATAAAAAATAAAAAAATGAAAATGAAAACTGAATGCAACACCGTGTGATTAGGATGCGTAGGATTGTTTGAAAACTATTTTTTGAAGAATGACTTTTCATCTTGTATAGTTGTGCTTGAGATGACAGATAGCCTTTTTTCACTATCCTTTCTTAAATGTAGAAATTATTTCCCTTATTTACCTCTTTTAAGTTTAGTAAATCTTCATTTCTGTGAACCCTGTTCAAGGATCACCTTCCATAATAAAGGCATGGGAAAAGAAAATCTCTTTGGAAAAATGTGAAGGTGGATATCCATTCTACAGTTCTAGAATAGGATAAAAAAGTTTAGGCAAAGTCAAAGTGGACGAAGTTTCTAGAATCTATGATTCCCTACATAAAAAGAAAATTAGAAGAAAAAGAGAAAAATTAAAAAAAAAGGAATAAGTGAAAGCAAAAGCAAAAGCTCAAAAGGAGCAAAACAAAAGAAAAAATGAAAAGAGAAATAGATGAAGAAATAAAGATAAAGTATGCTCTGAAAAAGGTAAATGGATGAAAATCTTCATAAGAAGAAATGATCCTTAATCTTTTCACCCTTAAACACTTGATTTGGGCCAATATATCATTTTCTTTCTAAACTCTGAACCTTGGTCTACATTACATACCTAGAAAAGTTTATTTTGATTGGTATGGCTATTTGAGCTAATGAGCCTATTCATTAAAAATTGCCTTTTGCACAGATTTTGAGTATCTTAAGAATATGATGAAGCAAAGAAAAATGAAAAAAAAAAAAAGAAAAGATGGAATGAGAAAAAGGAAAAGAATTGAGCTCTAGGGTGAAAACCCAAAGACAGGCAATCTAGAGCAAAATAAGAGAATTTTAGGTATCACTCATGAGACTACCAAGATTTTGTCAAGAAGAAAGAAACCTAGGGGCATACAAAAATCCTTGAATATCTTAAGGTGTTAGGCTTATTTTGAAAAACTGAAGTGAAAAGTTAGATCTTTTTGCTTTTTCTAAATTGATCCCGTAACTTTGACCTTGTCATGGCCAATCTTAGTGCCAATTGGGTTATTGATGAAAGGAAACTTATAAGAATATCAATACTATTTGATTCCTAAAGAATCCATATTTTGTAAAGCTTATTTATTAGAGAGACTAGGATAGTAAGGCACATATTTCATTTTTACAAATCCTCTTTGGACCAATCAAAATCTTCTTGTGCAAAACCTTTCGACCAAATTTGCAAAAAACCCAATTAACATTCAAGGAAATTCCTAGCAATGGATTATCAGCCTTTCAAAGACTTGAATATTATATATTTAGGGCAATGTTTTTTACCAAATGCATTTTTCAAAAAAAAAAAGTGTTCGCTTTGAGAAAAAGATGTCATAAATAAAGGGAAATGTTTTCTTAAATAAGGGGAAAAAATCGTTATGAATCATGTTTCCTAGGTGATAGTACAAAAAATGAAAAACCGAGCATGGATTTTTGATAAAAGAATAAAGACCATCAAGGAAATAGTAGATGATTTAAAAAGGAATAATCTTTTTTAGAGTATAAGAGCTTAAAGTGCATTATTACAAAAAGAATAGATAAGAAAAGTTGATCCAAACTCAAGTACACTTGAAAATGTTAATATTCTGGGATAGGAAAATGAGTAAGACAAATAATGATGGGTTAGATCATGGGATTGAGAGAGAATAATTTTAGTGAACTATGATGGTTTAAAATTAATGAAAAATGTGGCATGTGTTAAAACCATAAAAGAAAAGTGGTTGAGAAAGATTAGATAGTTAGCTTGTTTGAAAAAGTATTAGCTTGAGGTGTTGGCATTGCATGATATTTATTACATACCATATGTAGCATTACATGGCAAAGTATATGGCATTGCATAACAGTCATAGTGTGCATTTTATTACATGTTCAAGAGAGATTTTAAATTGTGATAAAGATAGATTTATCTTAAGATTATCTTTAAGCCTCTCTAGAAGACATTTTCAAAAATTTTAAAAGCCTATCTTGAAGATAGTTTAAGAGATTTTAAACCCTTTCTTGAGCATGTCTTTTAAAAATTGTTAAAGCCTCACTTGAAAATGTTTTTTAAAGTTCCCACAACCTACTTTAAGGATGTTTTAGCAATGTTAAAAGCTTCTCTTAAAGATGTTTTAAGAGATGACCATAGCATTTCTTAAAGATATTTTTTAAAGATTCTATAAGCCTACCTTGAGGATGTTTAAGTGATTTTAAAAGCCTTTCTTGAGGATATTTTTTAGAGATTCTATAAGCCTCCCTTAAGGATGTTTTAATCATTTTAAAAGCCTCTCTTAAAAATATTTTTTTAGAGATTTTATGAGCCACCTTTAAGGACGTTCAAGCAATTTTAAAAGCCTCTCTTAAGGATTTTTCTAAAGATTTCATAAGCCTCTTCTTGAGGACGTTTTTAGGATTTCATAAGCCTTTTCTTCAGGATGTGTTTAAGATTTTATAAGCCTCTTCTTGAATATATTTTTAGAGATTTCATAATCCTTTTCTTAAGGATATTTTTCTAAAGATGTTATAAACCTTTTCTTAAGAATAATTCTTTAGAGTCTTCAAACACTCTTCTTTGAGGATGTTTTAAAAGATGTTATAAACTTCATCTTGAGGATTTTTTTCAGAGTCTTCAAAGCCTCTTCTAAAGGATATTTTAAAAGGTGTTATAAGACTTTATGGAAGGATATTTTCTTTCTTTTAAGGCCATTTTTTGTGAAACACGGTTTCATCTAGGTTGTTTTTAGGTTGATTTTTTCCTGGCCATCTTTAATTTAGTTAAATGGAAGACAAGTAGAGTTGGCACCTTGTCGATTAAATGGAAGATTTGTAGAGATTGATATTCTTAGCTTTCAAGGATAATTAATTAGGGTATTACATGTATGAAAAAAAAAAACCTCTTATAGCAGAGTTTATTATGTCCTAGACAAAGTCATGCCTATTTAGTCTTTGCCTAGTTCCTAAGTTTTTACTAATAGCCAAAGAGGGGTAATTGTAGATACCTTATTTTGTTTCGGCCCTTAATTTATTATTTTTATTTTAGGGGTTAAATGAAATTTTCTAAGTCTGGATTCTCTCGGATAAGTTAGATAGAAAGGTCTAATTGAGGTTTCTGTTGGTTTCTGTGAACTTAGTTTAACATAATAAGGTATTTGGGCATAATTGTCCAATTTAGGAGGTAGGTGCTGAATTTGGAAAATCAAGATCGAGCTTAAAAATCCGAGAGTGTTAAAAGCTGATTAGTGTAGACACATAATTTCATCCGGGCCTCTTTCATCGACAATTTAAAATATTCAAGTCTGAGAGTCAGGTGATTGTCCCAGAGAAGGTCGACCTCCTCCATGAGGACTACACCTTTTCGAGACCCATTTGGTCATGCCTAGATTTTCGCTAACACATGCAACCAAAAAATTATCGTTTTAAGGGTCATAGAGAATGAATCTTAGATAAAAAAGATGAGTATTGAGGTGAGAAATTAGCTTTTTAAATTTTTTTGTGGAATTTTGAAATTTAATTTTAGATACGTATTATGGTCAAATTTCCTATGTTTGGAGATTTTTCATTTTATTTTTGAAAATTTACAAATTGACAGTCATATATTTTTAGTAATACATGTATAGTATTTATGCCGATACTTATCCTGAAAAATAAAAAATATTCAAGAAAAATACGTATTGGTATTTTACACCATGAGGTGTCAAATTGTTAATTTTAGTATTTAATTTTGAATTTTTTACAATACCACAGAGTATTTCGCCCATGAAAATTTTTTTGAATAATATGTTGAATTTAACTCATTTTTATAAATATTTGAATGTATTTTTAGGAATGTTTTTCTCATCTCTAAAATATGAATTTTTTTATCTATAAAATTTTTTTATAAATTTTTTTAGACTTTCAAGTTTTAAATATTTTCACATATTTAAATAAAATATCTTGGATATAGTTTTTTGAAATTTTGATTCATTTTTGTTAAATATTAATTTTCTTTCATAAGGATTTTTTTCGTAAAATTTTACGAGTTTAGAAATTTAAATTATTTTTTCTTGTGCATAAAATTTTTTGAAAATTCTTTTTAGAGTTCAACATTTGGAATCTTATAAGAAAATTTTATTATTATTATTTTTAGGCTAAATTTCTTTAATAAGCCTAAAACTTACAAATTTTTGCTAATTGGTGCAATAAACCCATTTATTTCCCAATAAGCTTAACAAATTTACAAGACCTATTTTTTGACTTTCTACAAACGCATTTCATTCTCTATAAGCCCAACAAGCCCATTTTTAATTATTTCAACAAGACCATTTTATTCTCTCATAAGGCCCAATAAGCCTCTTTTGATTTTATAATAAAGCATAATAATTTTATCTCTCTCTGAAATTTTTATTAATTTTTTTGGATCCGAAATTTTTATTAATTTTTTTGGATCCAAAATTTTTGTATGAAAATTTAATTGGGTCTTTTACGGAATTAAATTCATAATTAAATTTATCAATTTATAACTTTTAATTCATTATAGTTTAGTCCTCTTACCTCATTTTTTTGCAAAATTTGCAATTAAAATTTTATTTTTCTCACATTTTCAAAAATTCAATTATGTTTAATTTCAAATTTTGATAGTTTCATTATATAAGAACTAATTTAATTGAGATTAAATTTTATCATTAAGGTTAATATTATCATTAAGGTTAATTAAGCCTAAACCTAGCCCACATGACTCATGCTTTTAGATTGTTGACTAATATTTGATAATTAATACATTAGGACAAAAATATTTATTGAACACTAAATATCAATTATGTGATAAAATCAAAATAATAAATAAAAATAAATTAAATTTTTGACCAAAGGGAACTTATCCCACCTTTGCCAAATTTTTGCTTTAAGTTAAGGCTAATGGTTTTCCAAGAAAAAAAAGCCAAAATACTTTTTAAAAAAATCAAGTTTTCTACACTTATAAGGTAGAGACACTTATAAAATTTTTAGTTTTGGTTTATTTCTTTAATTTTTTTTCTTTTACTGAGCCAAAATCATCCTTGTACTCATAGATTTTGATCCATGTTGAAAGGCCACTTATGATAGCTATAAACATTTTTTTATTTAATTGTTCTATTTAATTTTTCTTAATAATAACTTGATTTTCTTCATAACATATGTTTTTGTTGATATGATGTTGATTATGTCATTTATATGATCATGTTGATACTATTTTCCTTGGTATTTTCATGTTAATATATTGATAAAACATGTTTATGTGTTTATTTTTCATGATTTATTACATGATTATATTGATTTGAGCTTGGTAGAATTAGGATATATGATTATTGTGTTAGAAAATTTTTTATTAGTATATTTTTAGGAGAAGGCCAAAACCCATGGTGGCCTTTGGATTTAATTTTATTTGTTAGTTTTATGATGATTTGTATTATTTTGTGATTTTTAAAAGTTTTAGAGACTAAAAAAAAAATTTTCTCAAAATTTCTAAAGCTTTGGATAGGTAGTTCTAAGCTTGGCCAAATGTTTGGAGTGTGATTTAGTGGAGTTTTAATGTTTTTGGTGCTATTTTCTAATTTTAAGAAATATAGGGACTAAATTGTAAAAATAGAAAAGTTTATTTCAATTATGCTTGGTTGAGAGCTTCATATATCGTTAGGGGTGTGTTTCATTCATTTTTATGATGTTGAAATACATGTCATACATTTCTTAGCCTTTAAGGGGCTTTTTGTAGTTTTAAAAAATTTAAGGGCTAATTTGCAAAACTTGAAAAAATTGCTCTAAGGCCAAAAGTGTTTGCCTAAATGCTTCTTGTAACTTTTAGCATTATTCCATGATTTTTTGTGATGTGTTTTATGTTTAATTGTGAGTTTATTTCATATAGGGATTAAATTGCAAAGTTAGCAAAGTTTAGAGTCTGTTAAAAAAACCTTACATTTTAAGGTCGAAATTTTCTTTTCTTGCACCAAATTACCCATTTAAGGTATTTTGGTTATTTTAGGAAGATTTCTTGTATTTTTAGTCATTTTAGGCTTGTACTTATGGGAAATTTAAGGATCTAGTTGTAATTTTTACATTTTAAGTCACTTTTAATATTTAAGTTACCCATTTAAGGTAAAATTGTCATTCTTATCATTTTGAGGTCCTTTAAGGTTATCAAAATGCTTTCATGATGAAGGTAGTCTCTAAAGGCATTTTAGTAATTAATCTCAGAACCAAGTCCTATGTAGTCACCAAAATTCTTTCACGGCAAAAGTATGCATTTAGGATAGGTTCATCTTTCATGATCATTTTTTAGTCCTTTAGGGTTACTAAGATATTTTAATGTGAACCTTAGGATGAAAACACAACTAAAAACCCGATTAGATGGAATTGAAACTGTAGGATCATCTATAAAGCCAAGCAAAGAGAATTTAATCCCAATCAAACCTGCCGATTAGAACCAAAGTTATTACAATCTTGATCGCCACAAGTTACCTTGATAAGATCAATTTGAGTTTTGTTTAAAGAACAAAGAAGAAGTTCTCACAAAGTGAAGAAACTCTCAAGATATTTTTTTTCTATGCAAATCTGATGAATTACATGAATAAGGCTACCTTATATAGCCCTAAAATTTGTAGAGTCCTATCTGAACAAGGATATCCTAATCAATAAGAAAAAGTTTATTCCTAATCCTAATATGATTAGGACTTACCTGAACAACTTAAAATCCTAAACGCAATCCTAATCAATAAAGATAAAGTCTACTCCTTATCATAATCTAATTAGAAATTATCTAAATAAATTTAAAAAATGAAAAGTCAAATTCTTATTAGAAAATCTTAGATCCTAAACATAGCGAATACATGCAAATTAGGCTCCATTCATCTTGGATATGTCAATTGGGCTCCAAGCGTTATTCTTCATCTTTTTTTAGCCTCAACACAATGTAGAAAAGTGATCAATCTTGGCAATGCATTTGATTCATCTTGAACAGACTTCTTTGCTTGCATTTCTATGATTAGTCCTTGCAAAGCTTGCTCTATGCATTTAGTCTTTGCCCTAGTCATTGGACCTTCAATTCCTTGTGAAGGTAAGTTTGGTTGGAAATAAGTGTTTGTGCAAGTTGATCTCCATCATTCCTTCCCTCCTCAAAAGGATTCGTCCTCAAATCACCTACATCATACAAAGATAAATTAGCGACATTAAAGGTAGCACTCACATTACCATAGCTGCTTGGCAAATCTAGCTTATAGGCATTGTCATTAATACTTTCTAACACTTGAAAAGGCCCATCTCCTTTAGGCTGCAACTTTGATTTCCTTTGAGCAGGAAACCTCTTCTTACGAAATAAACCTAGACCCAATCTCTAGGTTTAAAAATGACCTTAATACGCCCCTTATTGGCTTGCCTTACATATTGCTCATTCTTCTTGTCTATGTTAGCTCGAACCTTAGCATGCAAATCCCTAACAAAATCTACCTTTTACTTACCATCCAAATTCGCATGTTCATTAATAGGCAAAGGTAAGATATCTAAAGAAGTTAAAGGATTAAAGCCATATGCAACTTTAAAAGAAGAATAAGAACTAGTAGAATGAACAGTCTTATTATAGCAAACTTAATATGTGGCAAACATCTCTCCCATTGTTTTAAGTTCTTTTGAATGATAGCACGTAATAAAGTAGTAAGTGTCCTATTAACTACTTCAGTTTGTCCATCCGTTTGAGGATGTGCAACAGTAGAAAACAAGAGTTT
>JBBYHL010087987.1:15847-35804 GCA_038381835.1 Adansonia madagascariensis | reverse complement strand
TTATTATACCCATAATGAATCTTAGGGATGCTTTAATAATTACTTTACGTATCTGGTATATAAGGTAAAAATTTTTGCAAAAGTAAGAGTTTTTTTTTTAATTCTATTTATATTATCTCTCTTAATTTATGAGGCGAACATTGACTTGGGCGAGCTCTTAATTATTTTCATGTTGTAAATCTCTTTATTGAAAAATACGACCAATTTAAATATCAAAAATTGATGTCGCCTATAAAAATTTATAAGTCGTATACTCACAATCAAAATCTTGTTTTAGTTTTAAAGAACATACTTGTTTTTCATTGACCAACTCTTAAACGACTTGTTCCCTGTTGGACATTTTTAGGCATTTAAGATTTTCAGGCTCTCCATTGCCTATTTAAGGCATTTTGCTTTTCTAGATATGTCTTAGCATTTTTAGGCTTGTCATTTGCCTTTTCAAGTTTACTATTGACCTTTCCCACTTTCTATTACCATTTCAGGCCTCAAACTTTTTTCAGGCTCAAATCATTTTCAGGCTCCAACATCTTTTCTGGCATAATCTCACTTAAAGCTTTTTAGGCTCTAATATTTCTCAAGGTCAATACTTTGCTAGAAGTTTTTTTTGACTCAGCTCTTCAAACTTTTTTATGCGATCACGCACAGATGAACTTAAAAAACTATATAGAGCGCACCACTCCATGTATTAAGTTACTCGAGCTAATTACAATCAGCTCATGCAATCAATACGTAATTCAATTATAAAATTATCTTATCAATAAAAAGCAAACAGATATCAACAAAGTTCTGTTCTCCAATAAATACTAACTATATGTATAATCTACTCAACAACTCTTACAAAATATTCAAAATTGATCACTTTATAATCACCTTTGCAGCTGAAGGAAAGAGCAATTGCTATACCACAGTGAACCTTAAAACTACTCTAGTAACTACTCTACCCTACTCATAGACATAGTACATTAGGTAAAAGCCTGCGTAAAAACTGGTAATTATTCTCTTTATTTTATTTATATTATCCTTTTCAACTTATGAGGTGAACATGACATAAGTGTCAGAGCGCATACTCTGATACTCTTGATTATTTTTACGTTACAAGTCTCTGCATCAAAAGATATGACCAATTTGAACATCAACACTTATCGTTCGCTTCCTATGGTCTTAGAGAGGCCAAGGCCACGTCCCAGCACTCATAAGCGAGATGGACAGCGGCTAGGGTCCGTGGCATGGAGGCAAAGACATTGTCTTGGCGGAGAACTATTGCCCGTATGATATCTGGGTTATTGGTGATCATGTCGTCCACGCTGCCAAGCCGGAAGTAGACTAACGACCCATATTTGTCAGACAAAGAAGCTAAATCCCTGTTTGGAAGTGTGCTGAATTGGAGAAGGTCACCAACTATAGGCCACCTTGGTGGACCAGGAGGAAGTTTGTTGGTCTTACGCAATTTCTTCCTGTTGAGCCACCGTCGATGTTGAAAATAAAAGCTCCATAGAGAAGAGCCAAAGCGCAAAACTGTATAAGAAAGGATGCACAACAAAATTAGCTTCGGCAAAAAATAGTTCTAAGAGTTTAAAGTACGTATAATTGAGTTACTACGGTTTTTTTGACATATTAACCAATGCTTCCATGGTCTAGTGGTTAGGACATTGGACTCTGAATCCAGTAACCCGAGTTCAAGTCTCGGTGGAACCTTCTTTTTCAAATCCCTCCCCTAAAATCCCAATTGCACGCTGCAAGTCTATTTCCTTGTCTTGCTTAGGCGGGAGAGAAGCAAAATTCCATCAAATCCCTAAATCTCCCTTCTCCTTACTATGCACCAAAATAAAACCCTAAAATTAATTTTACTGGAAAACACCGAAATACCTTTTTATTTCTTTTTATCTCTTTCTCGCATTATCTCTCCTCTTTTTTTCCCATCCCACCGCAATATGGAACAGGAAACTCGGCAAAAAATCGAGGAAACCGTAAAGGATATACTCAGCAAAGCCAATATGGAAGAGATGACTGAGTTCAAAATCCGAGTTATGGCCTCGGAGCGACTTCGAATCGACCTTTCTGATTTTAGTCACAGGAAGTTTATTAGAGACTTGGTGGAGACTTTTCTTCTCTGTACTGTCGAAGAAAATGGGGATGGAAAGGAATCAAATTCGAAGCTTGAGGAAGAAGGTGCTAAAGAAACGGTTAAGGTTAAGAAAGAAATTGAGGGGGACGGAGGTCGCCTTATTTGCAAGGTTGGACCATTCACTTTGCTTTGGGTTGATTAATTGTTGAAAAAAGAATTAACGTTGAAATTTTTAGCAAATAGCAGTAAAATCTATATATAGATTAGCAATTTGGAGATTTATTTCATTGTTTGGAAACTGAAAATGATAATGAATAAAATGTTTTTAATCTAGAAGCTAGCTCAGCTATCTGTCTCAGCTTAATTTGCTCGGAATCCTATCGAATAAAGCATGAACTTTTTGTTGAAGTTTAATTCAGTGTATTTTAACTGAAGTGATTAAGAAATTAGTTCTAGTTTAGTGTGTCTTAAACTTTTGTTGTTGGACGGACATACAAGAGAACCCATGCTGGAATTGGCCGGAAAAAAAAAAAAAAAAAAAAAAGACCCATGTTGGAACTTTTAGTTATGTTGTTGATGTTTTCTTCTACCCTGAAATCCTTGCTTTTATTGAAGATTTCTTATTTTTGATTCAGCTAGCAGACAAGAGGAATGTGGTTGTTCATGACTTTAGAGGAAAAACTTACGTATCCATTAGGGAGTTCTATGTAAAAGATGGAAAAGAGCTCCCATCTCCAAGAGGTAATGATATTATATATATATATATATATATGTCCCGCTTCCCTGTCCCTCTTAGTTTTCCTTTTTCCTTTTTTTTTTCCAGTATCATTTTTCTTTCAAATAACAAATTCACATCATAAAAAAAATTTTTAAAGAAAGAGGTTTAGTTTTCTATTGTCGTTTGTAGTGACTCCTGAGTCCACATGGATAAGAAATAATGATTCTTACTCCTATATCATTTTACTGATTGAATCGTTGTTTTGAATATCAGAGCTCTACGACTGACTTTGCTCATTGTTATGTCTCATGTATTTTGTATTATTTCATCCTTTCCTGTTGTCGGAGTTGTTTGTTTTATCATGCTATGTTCTGTATTGGGACCAATTACTTTCTCTCAATGTACATTTCTACTCCAGGAATTAGCTTGACAAGTGAAACCTGGTCAGCTTTGAAGAGTAGTTTCCCTGCAATTGATGAAGCCGTCACGAAGATGCAATCGAAGCTAAGGTGGGACACCATTTTAAGTTCTGAGGTTAGCAATAAAGTAATTTCTTCATCGTTAACTAGGCTGTCAATAATTACAGGAATTTTTCAGTAATGCCCAAAAAAAAAAAAGGATAACTGCAGAGTTGCTTATATCTAGGTTTGCAGGGTCCTTGCTCTTGCCTGCTGAAGTAAATATCACTCAAAGATTGTTTAACTTGAGAACCTCTTGCCTAATGATGGACTGACTCTGGACCATTGAATAAATATATGCAGAACAAAACTTGATGGTGAACAAAATGGAGATGTGCCTAATTCAGTGGTTGCTTTTTCTCATGAATTTTCTCCAATTAAAACCACTCGTTTTGATGGAAAGAATTACCATTGCTGGGCAGAACAGATGGAACTTTTCTTAAAGCAATTACAGATTGCCTATGTGCTTACTGATCCATGCCCTAGTCTTACGCTTAGTCCTGAATCAAGCAGTGAAGAACCTGCTCAAGGCAAAGTTGCTGAAAAAAAGTGGATTAATGATGACTACCTGTGTCGCCACAGCATTTTGTGCTCGTTATCTGATAACCTCTATTATCAATTCTCAAAGAAAGCTAAGAGTGCTAAAGAGCTGTGGGAAGAGCTAAAATTAGTTTATCTTTATGAGGAATTTGGAACAAAGAGAGCTCAAGTTAGAAAGTACATTGAATTTGAAATTGTTGATGGAAGACCAATTGTTGAGCAAATTCAAGAACTCAATAGCATCGCTGATTCTATTGGTGCAACTGGAATAATGATTGATAAGAACTTTCATGTTAGCACCATCATTTCCAAGCTTCCACCATCCTGGAAGAACTTCTCTGTTAAGCTGATGCGCGAGGAATACCTGCCCTTCTGGATGTTGATGGAACATATAAGAGTTGAGGAAGAGTCCCGTAACAGAACCAAACAAGCAGAGCATTCAAAGGCTGTGAGCTTTCATCCAGTCTACAATCTCAGCCCGAGTTTAAGAGATATAAAGAAACCAAGTGTGCCATGGAAAAAGCGAGAATCAGAAATGCATGGTAAGCCCATCATATGTAACTATTGTGGTAAGACGGGACATCTTTCCAAGTTCTGCCGCACTAGAAAATTCGAAAGAGAAATGAATGGGAAGCAAAATGGTGAGAATTCAACCATGCCTGCTGTTGCAAAGGCCAACTTAGTTGATGGTAATGTGTAGTTAATTGAAATGGATCAGTTGTTCTATTCAGTGCATTAGGGATCTAACGGTGTATGTCTTTTAGAAGTATGGCTTCGACGTTGTTTTTTTAATGTATTATTAATTTTCCATACCAATGTAAACCATTCTTTGCAGATGGAAGATATTGTAGATGGCTTAAAATTTGTAGCATATTGCAGATTCTTTGTCAGTTTTGAGTGTTCACATTTCTTTACGTGTGCCAAATCTCAGCTTCCGCAGATTGGTTTTAGTTGCCAAATCAACTGAAAATGTGAACAATTGTCTTGGCCAGTGTTGTTCCCAGCCCAGGCCTAGAATATTTTTCATTTCTTTACCCAAACTGGAGTTGGGCCACCGCCAACTTGCATTTGCAAGGGTGGGTTCCGACGACCATCCGTCAGCAGTGAGTTTGCTGTCAGCTGTGGGCTTCATTCATTTGGAGTCTGCAACTCATACCGAGCTGGCCTACTCTGTTGTCGAAGCCCACACTTTCAGCACATTATTCAGGTCCATTGCCAGCCTAGTATTAGGCTAATCTAGTCCACCAACGAAAAATCAAATATAATGAATTATTTCATCTACTAGTAATGAAATTTTTAAATTTTACAGAAGAGATTTAATAAAAGGACAATATTTTTTATTATATATTTTAAAAAATTAAATATGTAATAATTTTTTAATTTCACTTATAAAATAAAAAAATTTAGTATTAATATATCAAAATGAACTTTAATTTAAATAAAAAATACAAAATTTAACATTACATCAATAAAAATACTGAAATTAATTATTTAAAATAAATAACAGTGGAAAACATATATATTAAAAGGAAAAAAAGAAGGGAGAAGTGTGAATTGTTGCCGTCATTGTAGCTTGCCAAAAATGGGGCTTACGAAACACCGCGCTTTGTATTGGGTCCTACTCCTACCGCCCTTAGTTTACTTGGAAAGGTCAAATTTTACTCAATTTTCTTTGACATCTCATAAAAATCTCTGAAACAGTTGTTGGGGGGACCAATAGGCAGGCATCGCTTTTGACCCTTATATTTGTCTAATCCAAAACTGAACAAATTACATGTATTCCATTTTCAAATATTTTACAATAATTGAACGGCTGTGATTTTCTTTCTTCATGGATTTGTAAACGTTTGACGTAAATTATTTAATATTTGCAAATGAAGGCTTCGATTTTGGCCCATCATCACTTTTTTTTTTTCCCATAAATTAATAAATTCCGTATATAATTGTATGCTCCATAAATAAGAAGTAAAAAGAAATGGGGTCTTAGATGTGGACTGTCAGACAGCGTGGGAAATAGGGCATAAAGACAAATAGAAAGCAAAATAATTGAACTTTCATGGTGGCCCCTCATTTTGGCCGTATTGTTTCAGCAGATAATCCATTGTTCAGAACTCATTTCAGACATGAAAAATCTTTCTAATAAAAAAAAAATGGGAGCACATGGGAGCATTTTCAAGCGCACGTTTTGAGTTATGAAAGTGAAGGATGAAGTAATTAAAGGGTAAATTTAAATATCTGGTTAGATTTAGATTTTGGCAGATGAAATATGTTCTTCCTACCAAATTTGACATTGAAGATATGCAGAGGGTATTTGCTTGCTGGAGCTGAACCAAGGTTAGATCGAGCATTGGCTTCTTGGGATTTGGTTTATCAGCAAAAAAACATGCAAAGATTTGGCATTTTCAAGCTTTTTGATCGATTTATGAAGGTCCAAACCTTAACCTTTTCTCAAAAAAAAAAAAAAAAAAAAAAAGGAAAAACAAAACACGTGTACCGCATGAATAATGTCAATGCTTTTTGATTGGCTGAAAACAACTTCACGAGGTGAAACAACGCGGATTCCATTGGACCACTCAACTCTCTATCTTCAGACTTATTGAAGTGCTTGGTTGATGAACAGTGGTTAATTATTATTCTAGGAAATTCTCTTCTTTCATGTTTTATGAACAAAAAAAATACATCATGTTCTTTTCTGCCAAAGTTAGAGATACCTCAATTTCCTTTATTAAAGAAAGTTTTTTCTTGAAGGAATGGTCTTGAATTTCAGAAAAGAATTGGTTCTTTAACACCTTTATACCAGCATCCGAAGAAGCAATGAGACAGACTTCAAGATTCTTATCAGCAATTCCTACTTTGCTTAGTCCTTTATTAGAAATTTTGCCTTCTAAGGACCAATAATTTAAAGTTCATAAAAGATTCACATCCATTTTCTTAGCAACCAAACAGAAGAACATTCTTCAGCTGTAATTAAATTAAGGACCCTTTTGTTGTTTTGGGAGTCAAAAAATGGCCAAACTGGATCTGTTTTGCTAGTACCATCCATTACAGTTGCAATTTGCTAAGCTAATAAAGAGACTGCAGGTCACTTTCAGAAGGAGAAGAAAAAAGACCTAATCAAGAAAGCTGAAACGATATGGCATTAAATCATTCTTTAAGTCCTCGTAGATGAGCACTATTGAATTGATATATGATGATTCTGATGAGGAAGATAACAAAAAAACTGGATGAACAAAAAATAAAAGAACCAAAATGAATCAGTCTCTAAAACAACCAACAATAACATAGTTGGTTAAACTTACAGATTCAATTCATCTTGCAAAAATACCTCATCATGACAGAATATGTATAATATATAAACAAATCATAGAAACTTTACTTACTGCCCTACTTGGTCAATAAATAGTTATTCCTACTCCTAGCAGGCCCTTCAGTTCCTTTTAAGGATTGCTTGCTGCTGTATATCAAAAATCTCTGAAGAAGCTTTCCAATCAGGTTCTTCACATCAACTTTTATGCCTATGGACAATGTTAAATGCAATTGTGTGCTATCCCAGAGATGATAATGGTAAGCAATTTGGTTCGTGCGAAAATGCAGCAATCAGCTTTTCCCTTGTTAGCTGCTCGGATCCTTGAGACTTGATAACAAATGTGTGAAACACAGTATCATCTGCTGCAACGAGTTTTGACTCGAGTACATTGATTTGCGCCTCTTTAAATGCTTGGATTACTCTTGATGCAGGATGTGAATCTAAAGGACAGCTTACCCTTACAACAACCTCATCATGAACAGCTTGAACATCGATATTGGGAGCTCGGATTTGATTCTCGGCATTTGCATTAGGATCCAACCCTGCCGAATCTCTTGAAGTACGACCAAACTTCTCCCTCTCTGCTTCCATGACCTTAAGTTTCGCCTGAAGCTCATTGATGTAAGCAATTGCATCTCCTAACAATGAGGCTTTGTCCATCTTGGATATGTTAGGCACCACAGCTCGTAAGGCATAGAACCGCTGGTTCAATTTCTCACGCCGCTGCCTCTCTGCTTCGACATGATTAAGAGGTTCTTCTCTACCATTCGCAGGCTTTCTACCCCTTTTTCGGGGTCTCCTTTCATCAGCTGCACTTGGCTTCTCTTCCTTGCATGAAGCTTCAACATCCGAGTTCTCAGATTCAGCACTTAATGGCCGAGTAGTTGCAGAAGGCCTTGAAGTAGCCCCAGAAAAATCAATTTGCATTTGAACTGGCTTTTGTGACTGGTATTGATTAACCCGAAACTCTTCCCTAGCCCCATTAACAAGCTCCTGAAGATTATTGGCCGCGTTTTGAGAACCATAAAATTCTGTCGGACTCCCTTGTTTCACACCATGAACATGTGGCCAACCTGAACCGTGTAGACTGTTTTGATTTCTCGAAAACGGAAGCTTACCACCATTAGCATATGCTCCCCATGTTGGCCTATCTTCCATCTTTCTAACAGCAAGTTTCTCCCGATAATTGGAATGGCCATGTGAAGTGTTGTTCAGATCCTGCCCAAAAATCTTTGGAACGCCTTCCACTCTCTCCACAATCCCCAAATTCGTAAAACAGGTATTGTCATGATCCTTCTCATTCACAACTGGCACTGCTATTGCCATTTGCTTTGCCCTAAGCAATGAGGAATTTGATGAGAATGAACTTCTTATTGATTGCAGCAACACTAAGCTTTCAGGTATAGATCTCACTGACCCCAATTCAACAACGCCAACATCCGTAGGCACCAAAACAATAGTTTGAATTCCAGCAGACTTCGTCAAGAATGACCGAACACAATAGTCCGAACCTGATTTCAATGCGTCCGAGATCCAAACATGCTTCCCAGACGCAAAACACTTCCCAGGGCCGCCTTCGCCTCGCGGAAAAGAAAAATACATCGATGCTAAAAATAACATCTCAGTATCAGTGACTCTATCCAACCCAAGGGCATAATTATCCTCATCGGATCCACCAAACAAAATATGCAATTTCTGCAAAACCCTTTTCCTCATCTTCTGCAGAGTCTCATCTTCGAGCCGCAGAATAAGAATCCGAGTAGCTTCGGATTCTTCTCCTTCTTTAGGCTCTCTACAACACCCATCTCCCCAACCAAGGACCCAGTCGCCGGACTTGGACCGCGAAATTTGCCAAAACATGGCATAGTTCCAGCTAAAATTAGAAGCGTTGGGCCGGTCGACAAGATCTGAGAGCTTGTTCTGAAGGTTCTCGTCACTGCTTATAGTCATTAAAAGGTTCTCATTTGAAACTGAGCTTGATATCAAGTAGTCAAATGCTCTTGTTCCTAAAACAGCGGCAACCATAGCCTTATCTTCATCGTTCCAAACCCCACCTCCCATGCCCAATTCAATTTTCATCTCCTAAACCACCCCAAAAAAAACCTGCCAAAAACCAAAAATTCAGATAAATATGAAAAATTTTCCCAATACCCAGATCAAATCTCACCCCTAAAAATAAAGTAAATCTTTTTTCAATGCATTTATGACTAAACTATAAACACCGAAAGGTTTTCTTTACATGCACGACATAAAGCAACCATTTTTCCCCTTTCCAGATCTTACTAGCTAGAAAATAATATAGAAAACCCAGAAAAAAAAAAAAAAAAGAGGCAAAAATTAAAGCGAAAAGACATAACAATTGAAGATAAATAATAATACACACCAGTTTACATGGAAAACCAAATTTGGGATCAGCAGAAGAGAGCTGAAAAGTCTCAGGGCACTGTCCAAAATATATAAAAAAAAAAAAAAATTCCCCCAGAAAACAAAAGACTCAGTTAAGAGGAAAGCAGAAGAACTAACAAGGCTTTCATTCAGTTTCCCTCCTGTACCAAATCAAGACTCAAGAAATAGGAAATAAGGAGGAAATTGAGAGTTTTTTTTTTTTTTTTTTCCTTCCCTCTCTCTCTCTCTCTCTCTCTCTCTCTAAAATCCCAACTGCAATAAGTGGATTATAGTTAAGCAAGGGAGATTAGGGTTAAGTATTAACCATAGTAAAAATTGTTTGGGTTTAATTTTAAATTGTTAGAAGTTGAGGGGTAGTAGTCGGCAAAAATCTTGCCTCGGAGGGTTTTTTTTTTTTTTTTTTCCCCAAAATTTTTTAATTAGTTTTTGTTGTTAAAAAAAAGGTAACATGTAAGAAAAAGAGAGAGTTTACTGATTTTTTTGTTTTTGGACATCATTTTCATATGACTTTATGCACAGTTTATATTCGAAGAAAGTTTTGAAGTTTCCTATTTTATTTTATTTCCTTAAAAAAAATGTTTTTTCGTTGATATTAATGTGAGTGGACAATGAAAAATGTTTTTGTTATATAACAAGTAAAGGGGGAGACAGCAAAATTGCGTGAATCTCATGCTAAACTGTAGCACGTAATAAGTTAGACTTGCAACACGTTCTCCCTGTGACCCCAATTAAGAATTTTTTTCCTCTATTTATAAAATTATAATAAAATTTTTTTTTGAATAGATATAAAAAAATTATTTATATTAATTTAATTACATAAATTATTAAAATATATTTTAAAATATTATTTTAAAAAAGTGAGGGATTTACTAAATTAAATTTATTTTATATATGTTTATAATTTTTTATATGATTAATATTTTAATAAATTGATAATTAAATTTAGTGATGTAATTGTATTCATTATACACATGAATTTTAGAATTGATCTAATTTTTTATTATGGTAATCGAAAATACTATCTATTTTTAATATATATTAATGGTTTAAATTTTTTATTTTAAATAAATAATTAAATATTTTTATTTTAATCAAATTTAACATTTATAATCTATGTAAATAACATATGAAATATGATAATTAAATTAAACAAATATACTAATAAAAAGAAAACAAAAATTTATCACGCCATGACGCTGTAAATTTTTGTTTTCTTAATGTTAATGTATAGTGAAAGAAATATGGACAAATTATTAGATTTTCTTTCACTATATAAAAAGACTGACTTTATTTTTAAGAAAAAAAAAATGCTTAAGGGGTATAGATATAACGAACTTTTACAATAAAAAACGAAGGCTTCTGTAAGCTGTTTTGTAGCATAACAAAACATGATTAATTGCAATGTGATTATCATATATCTGTCAAGTTTGCAATAAATGAGGAATATTACAACGAAATGTCATGTACAAGTTATATACATATATGATCAACGACTATAACGTCATGTGCAATAAATAAGGAATATTAAATATAGCATAAAAAATTAATAAAAAAATTCCTCAACAAATTAATATAAAATTTGATCAAATTCATTTATATATATATGTTTAACATAATTAGACTTCAAAAATTTAAACACCTTTCCAAATTAAAGAGCACATTAATTTTACCCCCAACTCTATTCTACTCAAGGTTCAACTCAAACACAAAAATAATATAAAAGACCAAGTATATTAATTCCGTAGTTAATTTTAATCAATTTATCAAGTGAAATTATAAAATGCACATTCAATATTTTTGTTGAAATAATTAAATAACTTGTCAACAATGATTTATTAGTAAAATTTTAAATTCTAAATTGTAAAAATTAGAGTCAATGATTGACCATTTCAAATGCCAAAACAAAATAATTAAGTTATAAGATAAAACTTAAAAAGCTTTAGATTTAGATTTTAAAATTCAGTCTTTCTTAGTATAAAAGATACTGCAATTTAAGAATAAAAATATATTTTATAAATATTAAATATTAAATTTATTAAATAATTTAAAAAAAAAATTAGTACATGATATTAACTAAGTTAAATCTAACTACAAAAATCTTTCTTTAACAAAAAAATAATAAAAAAAGAGTGACATGTGGTACTATAAAATAACTCATTTTCTCTTCATATATTCTTTAATTGATTTTTCTTTCTTTTTTTTTTTTTTTTTAAATCGTGCAAATGCAAATCGCTAAGGTACAAGCACAATACCTTCATAGATCTCTCGAAGAAAGTAAAACAAGGCGTTGACCAGGGTAGGGTCCTAACTTCCTAAATGTTTAAGCTTTTACACACATGGAATTAACCTGAAATTAATTAATAAATTCAATTATTCAAATAATATAGTACAAGATTTTCAGTTGATGTTTGTGTCTTTGGGGCATGATGACGTTGAAAGTTTTAACCAAAAGGCAAATCCTATGAGACTAATGAATTTCGATGAGTTTGAGGTTTAAAGATTAATTTGATAATTAGAACCTTAATAATGCGAATCCCATGTCCCTTACTTGAGTAGAATCAAAGGCAAAACCAAAGTTAAAAGTGGTACCAAACCCAAATAAAAAAAAAGTGCTATCGTGGCTATCGGCTCATTTGTTTAATTTCTAAGATATTTTTATAACAAAAAAAAAATGTGGGTCCATTTCTATAACAAAATCTTTTTATAATTTGATGGTGCAAAATGTAATAACACATTTGGTTCACTTAATAAAATAATAAAATAATTAAAGAATTATTTATTTAAAATAAAATAAAAAAATATATATGATAAATAATTTAATTTATGGAACGAAATAAAGGAGGCTCTATAAAATATCGTTAAAAATTCAATTAATGAAATTAATTAATGAATTAAATAAAACAAAAATATTAAAGTCAATTACATATTTTTACATTTAAAACTACTCAATCCTCTTAAATGCACTATCCAAACTTAATTTTTTATTTTTCACGTCAAGTTTTTTCTATAATTTTTTCACCACACAGCGGACTTATATGTTTCTAGTAATTCTAAAAAAATATTAATTTACCCTTTAATTAAATAATAAGATTTTATTTATAAAAATTAAACTTAATTTTTTATCTCTTATAAAATATTATTAATATATTTAAAAAGCTTGATAAAAATATCACGTAGAAATACTTTTACATGTTATTTTAATATATTTATATAAACAAAATTTTAATACATCATATTTAAAAATATATTTACAAATAATATTTTATATTTAATAATATATTAAAATATACCAACATGAAATTTGAAATACAATTAAAAATAATATTCAATAACATTACATTCAAATGATTTTTAAAAATAATATTTTAAGTACAATTCAAAGCTTTAATAATATTTAAAAAACTTTTTCTTATAAATACCAAAATTTTTCTAACTACAATCTCTACCTCCCTCCCTCCGTTTACAACCCAAAACAAGTTACAACATAATCTTCGTAAAATCCAAAAAGCACATCAAAACTTTGGTGGATGTGATACATTTTAATTTTTTTATGTGGTTCGTCAAAGCTTAAAATTCGTCAATTTTTAAGGATTAAAAAAAAGGCTAAAAGGACAAGGTGATTAAAAATGTTTCACAAGAAAATGAACAATTACATGGAGCGTGAAAAGCACAGCCCACTAGGTAATCGACAACAGCAGGAAATTTTGTTTTCGTCCACGACTGAACGGCAACGTGAGGCAGAGAGTTGTAATTTAATATATACATATATGTTTACATATATATATATATATCATCCGTCACTCACGCCTTTGGAAACTGATTAAAAAAGCACACACGTTTAACATAGAATACGCGTGCCACGTGCGGTCTCTTTCGCTCTCCCTCATACGTGTCATCACCGCATATTATTTTATCGATCTTATCGAACAAACGAACAAGCCGATTAAAAATCAGTAAAAACATTTATTTTTACTAGTAAAAATTAATTAATTGATTAAAGTAAATCAAAATTAAATATATGAAACTAAAAGTAAACATTGGATAAGAAGAGACGAAACTGATGTAAAAGCCCGTGAAGAGCACGTTCTAAGTAACGTGAATCGAGGTAAAGTTTTAGAATGAGAAGAACGTGATGGGCATTTAATTAAATCAGCCATTTTTTTTTAATATTTTGTGGAACTATATTGGGGAAAAAGAAATGGTATAACGTGTTTGGCGTGTCTCTCTGACTCGGTGTTTGATTATATCCCACGAAATTTGAATTTTGGTCTGCTGCTCCTACTGATGTGCCAATATCGTTTCTGCAATCACTTGTTTGGGTACAACCCCTTATTTTACAATTTTCAACCCCTACGTCCAGCCGCCCAGCTTTGGCTGCGTCGGCGCGTAACGCCAAACAATAAAGAAAAAATTGTCCATTAAAGACTTGTAGACGGAAGTACAGCAGTACAGCAAACACCGACATCGCAGATTGTTATTGGCTGCAAATTGCAATTGGTGAATACGTTCATGCATCTTGTCTTGTTCTTTTTTTTTAAAAAAAAATATGTAAATAAATAATACAAATAAAATTATTTATATTATTTTAATAAGTGATTAATTCTATTTGTAGGTTACTAATTAACACGCACTTTTTTTAGAAAAATAATTAAAATTTTAAAATTTAACTTTTTTAAGATAATAATCTAAATAAATAATTGTTAAAAAAAAGTTGGAACTTAAAGGAATAATAAGAGGGTTAAAATTAAGAGCACTGAACTTTAGTTTTATAAAAATTTAACTATAAAAAGGTAAGTAAATTATTTGGATTGAATCTGAAAATAAGTGGTTATATTTAATATAACTAATTAAACACTACGAAGCTTTAAATTAGTAATAAATGGCTATTTATATTTATTAAAGATATATATATATTCTCTTTGTATTGATTTAAAAAGCATATATTTTATCCTATTTGGAGAGAGGATAGTTTCGTCTTTAAGCATGGGGAGCTGGACGTACATATGCAGACACATAGAGTCGTGCACTTGCATTTGTAATAATTTGTGCATTTATTTACTTTATTATTATAGTTTTATTTAAAATGTTTTATATTTTTATATATTGTATTTATATCTATATTAATTATAATAAAATTGATTAATTTGATATTATAAGTTAATTTATATCAATTTAGTTAAAATATTTATATAAAAATTTAAATTTAAATTATATTATTAAAATATTTTAGATATATTTAAATATTTTATTTTAAATAAAAAAATTTTTATTAAAATATTATCCCCAAAAAATACTCATAACTTTTTAGTTTTAGTTATCTTTAAATTTTTTAAAAAATATCTACTCATCGAAAAATTCATTTATTTTTATTTAATATATTTTTTAAATATAATATTTTTAAAAATAAACATTTTTCACTCGGGTTATAGTTGTGATAAATTTTAAATATATTTTATGTTATATTTTTCCATTTTGTGTAATCCATTTAATATTGACTGGTTCTACTGTCCTTTAGTTTTGATGAAACGAAAAGAAAATGCGAAATGTCAGTCACACGTCGTGCACCGACTTTGGGCCCACCCAACTGATAAATGTTATTTATTATTCTAAAATTCTACGGTACCGATTTTAAGATAACACCAAAAAAAAAAAAAGAAAAAAAACTATGTGCTGGTGATAACTGTAATAGAATCTGTCTTTTAAATTTTGATTGACGGTCCTTTTATTATTCGAGTCTTTCTAATGCTAGTAGAAAAATGTTACCAACTGTTTTGAATCATAGTCTTATCGATAATTTTTAATAAAAAAATATAATATAAAAATAAAAATTATAAATTATAAATTTATTGAATTTAATTTATTATATAAATTAATTAAATTAAAATTTGAATTTCGTTTTATCAAATTATCGCGTGGTAACAGAAGTGGAACTATTAATGCTAATTTCACTCAAACCGGATGAAATATTTGATTTTCCGTCGCAATGAAATGAGTTTGGAGAAAATTTTTCGGGGTTGGGGCAGAGCCCGCCCTGTATTGTCCTGATATTTTTTATTATTTATTAATATATATTCAAAAATTATTTATAAAATTTTTAAATTTTAAAAACAACATTAAAAGCACGATACAAATTTTTAATATGTAATAAATAAATGAGTATGTTATAATTATTTAATTTATTTATAAAATTAAAAGATTTTATTATTAATATATTAAATATAAATATATTTATTTATATATAAATACTTTAATATTATAACAAGTTTATTTAAATAAATAAAATGATAAATTTATCATTTTTAAATATAAAATAAATTTAATATTTGTGTACAATTTAAAAAGGAAAATTACGGAGAATGGGAATCTCTGGTCTTGGTTATATATCTCAAGGAGGAAAAGTTTGTCTCCAATGTCAATAAAGTGGATACGGACTTTGTCCCAAAAACCTGTATCGTTGACGTTTTAGGCAGATGGGACTTGAGAGTCGGAGCGAAACCCTTGAGGAATTAGTCAAAAAAAGAAAAAAAGGTTGACGAAGCACCGGCGTATTATTATTAGGATGGCACATAAATGCTTGCATTTAAGAAAAATAGAATCTGTCAATTAATAAAACCTCCAAAATAAGCCAAACCCCACTCGTAGCTGCAATTAATGCTGTGATATTGAGATCTTTGTAAAAAGAAAAAGGGGAAAAAATAAAAAACTTTCAATTCAAATGTATTATTTGTTTATTGTTATTAAGGTTACGCACTTATTTTGTATTAGTATTAATAGAAATGGAAATAATAATAATAATCACTAAACCAAACATAACAAAATATGATGACAACAAAGTTCTTTTTTTTTTTTAATATAAACAAAACAAACTACACATATTTAATACGCAAATATAAAAAATTTTGACAACAAATAGTTAAATTAAAAATAATAAATATATGATTTATAATTTATGTTGTACTGTTCTTACAAAAAGATGCATAATTTCAAATATCCCATTGTTTCACAGTACTACTGAAATTTACATGTGTGGGTTTTCACATATTGAATTTTATTTATTTACGAATTAAAAACCCTCCTTGTGCTATTTCATGTAGCTTGAAACGATGACACAATTGCATCTGAAATGTGTGCACTTTTTTATATGTTGGGCTTACATTTATTATTATTTGATTTATTTTTAATATATTTATAATATTCATTTATAAACTATAAAAGTTAAATTAAAATTAAATTTACGAATAATGATTAAAATTATATTGAATAAAAATAGATAAAAAAAATAATGAAAGTGAGCTTCATCTTTTTTTTTTTTTAATGCCAATAACGCTTAAAAGGTTAATAAATGTTGATATGATATCCATCCGTCCCCTTACTAGAACATTTTGCAATATTTCAAAAGTATTTTAGGGGTAATTAAGTTATTTTTATTTTCATAAAAAAATTGAAAAAATAATTTTAGTATTGTTTATATTTATTTTTGAAAATAATTTAATTAATAAAAGATAACTTTTAATTTAATTAAAAAATAATTTAGGTTCGTTTATTTAAAATTATACTATGCTTTTGGAGCCTAATTAAACTCTTATGAGAAGAATCAATTAAAATTTTCCTTTTTCCGATTAACACTTAGCCACTATTGTTTCAATATATCAAATCTTAGCTTTAAGCCTCGGGGACTAGAAATAATCGCTCAGTATGACGTAAGACTACGTAAAACGTGGTTCTGCATTTCTTTTTTCAATTTCAATCCCCAAAACCAAAAACTTCGATAACTTCGTCGTTTGCAATGCCGAAAAAAGCCGAAGTTAGAGGTTTGAGTCTCAGACTCTCAGCTGCTAGTGCTTGTAAACAACCTTCGCCCCCTGAATAATCATATTCATCATTAAAAAAAAAAAAAATACATAAACATCAATATCAAGTGTCATTAAGAAGAAATGGTAAAAAATTCACATCTATACTTATACTAAGGTTATTCTTTAAGGGTATTATCTTATTTAATATATTTAAATAATGAATAAAGTTGTAACCTATGACATTTAATATAATGTTACTGGTATAAATAATATATTAATTAACCTTTAATATATTTAAAAATACTCGTTATAACAACTCATTAAAAAAAAAGTAAAAGGTATTTCGATTATAAGAGCCCAGTCTACAATTGGGTCGCGAAGAGATGTGGATCCCTATTTTTGAAATTCTAAAAAGGCTCCGCTCATAGTTGGCTGAAACTGGTTAGGGACTACACGCCCCCAGGCTTACGCTCTTTAATTTTTCCAGCCCAAACCTTTCTTTGAGATTTCGGCTGGTCCACTGTCCGTGGTTAATTCCAAATCCTAATGGACCATATCTAGCCCAGTCAACTTTAAAAATTTGAAATTATATATTTATTTAATCTATATACTAATTCAATTAATGAAATTACTTAAAAATCAAATTTGAATTATTAGGTAGCTTCTGACATGGATAACTCCTTTTATCAGATGAGTTTTTGTTTTTATTTTTTAATTTTTAAATCATAAAATTTGTTATATTAAAATCTAATGTAATTCGAAAGGACCTGAGAATGGAAGTGCTATTTTAGACATTATCTAAAATCGTTTCAGTGAATAAAATACCCTTCAACTTTAAAATATATCTATAATTTTCTTTTTTTAAAAGAAAACTTTGAAGCCTCTTATAAATTAAGTGGAGCCTAACCATTGCCAATGACATCAGTTGAAGTTAAGCTTTGGGCTGATAACAACGTGATTCACAACAATACTTTAACATTGACAACAACGTGACTCTTTGGTTAACAAAGATTTGTCGTGTCACACCTGGGATGGTTGTTCTTGTTCCTTTCCCCAACATAACATTGCAACCTACATTCATTCAGAAAGTGCCTCCCCATCTACATAAAATTTAATTTCTTTGTGAGCTCGCCATCGCCAACTGTGGTGTGGGGGGGGGGACTTTCGGCAGCTGCTCCAGTCCAGTTAACCTCAAAGCTTTTTGAATTTTTGAGGATAGGAGGAGTTTCATTCATGGACATGGTTCTGCTTTTCCACGTGTTGCCAAATCAAATAAAGGCTTGCCCACTGGCGCTGGAATTGGCCAAATTTCCCTAACGAGTGACCCCCTTTTAAGAGACATGTGACTGGAAGAAGTTGCAGGTAAAACAATTTGACGTGGTAGATCCTTGTTGCGCAAGTGTAAATGACAACAACGTGACAGATAGGATTGCAAAGCCAAAGCTCAGGGAAAGAGGGATTTTATATGCTGCCAAAGCCAAACGCCCATTAATCTTTACTCCTTTCAGGCTTTATCAAGCCGCCTCTCTTTGTGGTTAATCCCTGACTACAGGATGTTATAATCTTGTACGTTTTCTCCAGTGCAGAACTGAAAACATGAGGCTGAATCCAAATTCCACAATTAATACATCAAAAACTTTGCTCCCTGAATTTTCTTATATGACCCAAAATTTGGAACCTAGATTTATCCAAAAGAAAAGGGAAAAAAATTACAGCAAAAATTTTTAAATGTATTCAGTAGTGAACATTAATACCTGTCACATATATCGCACATTTTCAGTTCAATATCTGAAAAACAACTACTGCTTGCTGGGAAATATGAATGTTGGTCTGGTGAGATAGTTTGGAAATTAACTCCTCTCAACAGTACAAAGGAGACACTGGTCGGTGAAATTATAGCTGTATGGGTATAGGCCTAATGCACGATTTCCTTGCATATTTGCTGGGAAACCAAGTTAACAATATCAGCAGTCAGCACCAACCACCACATCGATCACATTCTCAACAACCAGTGATCAGTTGAAGCTGCAAAGATCTAAAACGTGCATGTATGTGACAATATCTACAGTGAGATTTTCCGCTTTTGCTGCCATTTTCCAATGTTAAAAAGAAAAATGAGTAACGTTCATGTGGCTATTATAGCAGTAAATTAGTTGGTTTGTTGCTGACGCTGAAACATAAGAATAAAATTCATCAATCAAAGTGAAATCTTCCCTGACAGTGGTGCAAAAGGATAATCAATAGGTTATTTGTCCATTTCAGCTCCGCTAAAAACCAGCCATCACGTTTTTTAACCATTCCCTTAAATTCAGATTTGATGTTTACCTTGCAAATTAAATAGTATGGGCCACTGAAGAGATGGCAAATTAAATTCATATGAACTCAAACTCAAAAGAAAAAGAAAAAAAAAAAAAAAACCTTCAGGCTTCAGTGAAGTTAGTAGTTGACTCGATAAACTTTAAATACTGAGAGTAGAAATCTTGATTTAATTACAGATTTGAATTGTTATAATATGTGTCAGCTTCAGGAAATGATAGGTTTTTTTAGATAAAAATCTACTTGAAATCCCTGTACTGTAGTAAAATCAGTATTTTAGTTTTTATATTATTAAATTTAATATTTTAATTCATGTACTTTTAAAATTATAATAAATAAATAAAAATAGATAAC
>JBBYHL010087987.1:1421-15747 GCA_038381835.1 Adansonia madagascariensis | reverse complement strand
TTCTTAACACACATAATAAATATTAAAGGATATTTTAAACATTTAGATCATACGTTGAGTTCTTTAACTACTGCAGTTGTCCGTCCTATATTTATGCCATTTACTGGCATTCTAACACTCATAAAGTCCTTGATTGCTACCATGCGTGCATCTACTGTCGAACTTTTTGCTCATGATTTCCATTTCATTACCAGAGTCAAGTTGATTTGAAAGTTCTTAGTGAGGAAGTTGTCGTCGTCCTCCTCAAAGCGTAGCATGCAACCACTTGATATCATCATATGACTTGGAAGTATGGGCATCTTTCCCGAGCAAAAACAAAATTTAAGGAAAAAAAAGGAACAGAGAAATTAAAGAATGGGCAGCAAATCAGCGTCGATCTCTACTTACTGATCTAACATACGAAGATTTCCTGTTAAAATCAAGCTTATTGACGTAGCTAGAAAGAACATCAAAAAAAAGGGGAAAGATCACATCAAAAGAAGAAAGAAAACGAAAACGGGTCACGGATTTCTCGTGTTACAGTTCCCTTCCTCCCTTTTCCTTTTGGAAGCTTTATGCCGATAACGATAGAAAAGGGTAACTTGGTCATTTTCATGCCTTTGAGAGCCCTCCATCGCTCATGGTAGAGTCGAGACAATTGTATAAAATGTTTACATTTTTTTTAATATTATAATTTTATTTAATATGTTACGTATTTATATAATTTTTAATTAATAATTAATATAAAATAAATTTTAATATATTTATATTTTATATTACATTATATTTTATTTTTTCGTACTTTAAACGATGAGATCTAACATAAAATATCTGCTAACTGATCTCATACTAATCATCACTTCCTTAAATAGAGAGTACTCACAAGGGAACAGCAATCGATGGGATATAATGGTTCACACAAAATCATGTCAAACATGATTGAGCTTAACGAGGCTTATGCTGTTAGAAAGGAAAACCAAGCCTCTTTCATTGTCCTTAAACAAGTGGCACGTAGGATGTGTTTCCGGCAATTGCATTGATTTAATGTTTGACAAATGACACCGCTCACTTTTTAGGTTGGGCATTCCTGTAATTTTACTTACTGTTCTAACATCAAATGCGAATATAAATACCCCACGCTACACTTGTCGCCTACGTTTTTAATATAATGGAGCAGCCACCATACACTGAAGATGACTTGAACACCTCCTCCTCCTCCTCCACCAACACGACCAGCAGCGAAACTCATCTGAAGTTCGATTCGAAGCGAGGCTGCACTCGGCATCCTGTTTATCGCGGTATCCGGAAAAGGCGGTGGGGAAAATGGGTGTCGGAGATTAGAGAGCCACGCAAGAAGTCACGCATTTGGCTAGGCTCGTTTCCCCTGCCAGAAATGGCAGCCAAAGCTTATGACGTAGCAGCCTTTTGCTTACGGGGAAGTAAAGCACAGCTGAATTTTCCCGACGAAGTGGAGGATTTACCCAGACCGTCGACGTGTACGGCTAGAGATATTCAGGCAGCAGCTGCAAAGGCGGCGCATTCCGTAGTTTCCTGGAAAAAAAGTCAAGCATCACCGGAAGAATTAGGAGAGGGACATAGTGGTGACGACTTCTGGGGCGAAATTGAATTGCCAGAACTGATGAATAGCGGCTGCCAATGGAATTCTTGCGGGTGGACATTTACCGGTGACTCGTCGTGGCTAGAAGGAGAGGCTCAGCAACAGCAACAGTACTTCTTGGCATGGCTTTGAAGTTGTATGGAATGGATGGTGGTGTTGTAAATAAATAAATTCATAAATTTTTCACCGAACCTCTATCCTCTGTATGCTTCGAGTTTTGAGATTGAGTCGATTTCTCGAGTATTGATTGTGTTAGAATTTAGAAGAGGAAGAAGATGATTTATATTTTTGTCTTTTTTCCCCTTAATTTTTGAATTAAGAGTACAAGATTAAGACTTCATTTAGTAAGAAGATTTATAATAACAATTTAATTATTGGGATTCATAACAATATGGGTTCCTTTTAGTTCAGTTATTAAATTAAAAGTATTTTCTTTATTTCCCTATGAATTAATTGGGTGCCTGTGGTTCCTGCAATTTGGGGACATTTGTACGTGAATGAGACCGGCTTATCAAATAAGTAGTATTTGCTCCATTCAAGTTGGCTTTAAAAGAATGTATTTTTGACAAATTTAAGTCTTCTTTATGACCAAAAAATTTTGTTGTCAAATGATAACTCTATATATAAGGTTGATCACTCAAATTTAGGGTTTAATACCTATACATCCATATATTAATTTTGATATCATTTGTATTTGATATATATACGGATGATATGTATTATATTATATATGTAATATCTTTATCCTAACATGACATCTAAATAAATAAATGTATATATATATATTTGAAACCTAAAATATATTTCATTTAACTTCACTGTCACCTGCATGCGATATTCATGCATGTGCTTGGATTTAAACATCCAAGACTACGACAGACTGATATGCTTTGAAACTATTAGATACTACAAACAAACTTAATACAAAACAAAAAATGTCTTTATATTTCTAATTATAGCAAAAAAGAAAGTTTCGAAATAATATTCAAATTTCGTTACCTTAATTGCAAAACATCCAAAGGTTCCGGTATTATATATTTTGGAATTTTTATCGAGATTATGAAAAGCGATAAAAATAATACATATATCCAAACTAAATCTAATTTCTCAAGAGTTATCTTTATCCAACAGATATAGCATGATATATTCGATTCGAAAAGAGACGAGCTTGAAATAGATTTTTTTTTTTAATTCAAGCTTACTCAATTCATCAAATTATTTAATAAATAAAAATATTTTTATTTAAATTTAATTATAAAAATATATAAATATTAATATAAAAAAATTAATTAATATTTTTTAAAATAGTGAAACCGACCATTGTATTAATAGTTTTACTAACTAATATCTTAAAACATTTTTTAAGATTAATTAATATATGAAATGAAATAGAGTGATTGATAATTTTATTCATTGTTCTTAATAGAGTGGATGAAAATATTATTATACGTAATAATCTTAAAGAATATTCATAGTGTATTTGTTAACAAAATTCCTTTTATAAATATTACTTTAACAAAATACAAAATTTTAGCGAAAAAAGAAAACAACATGCGCCTGATAACAGAACTAATAGGGAAAACAGGACGGGCCAGAGCCGAAGCTATTGTGTTTGGCATTCATCCAAATTTTGATAACATAGTTATTCCAAACCTTTCTTTCTCGAAAACTGATTCAAAAAAATTAGCGATTAGAACAATTACTTTTGGAACAATGTGATTTGTAAAATGTAATTATTGGTTAAGTATGGTAGAAAACAGAATCCATAAACAAATTGAACTTGTTCTTGAAGATCATTCAAATATGTTTTTGACCCATTAGTTACATGAAATTAATGCAAGTTCCTATCCATATAGGCATGGAACTACAGTATAGTAGTACAGTAGTGTTGTATATGTTTTACATATGTTTGGCTCGTTCTACTTTGTTTATTGATTAATAGAAATTTTAAGGGAGGAAATTCTGGTTTTAATAAAATTAATTCACAGAATTTATTTTTAAAATAAAATTTAATAAATTAAATATTTAAATCTGAATCTCTACAACTTTTTTTTTAATTTTTTGGTTGCAATCTAAAACTTTTATATATATATATATATATATATAAAGATTAAAGGGAGATTATTCACAATTCACCTCCAATCATAAGTCTGATTGCCATTCAAAGAACAACTTACTTTCTTAGGATATATAATAGGAGTTAGTTTTTTATACATTATTAGCCAAGTTTTTTAATTTCATAAATAAATTAAAATTTTGTTATATATTATATATTTTAAATTATTATTGATGGATGAGATAATTTTTTTAATAAAATATAATGCAATATTTTTGTATGTTTAAAACTATCCAAAGATATCATTTTGATTGAAACTGGGCCAACTTTGATCGGCTGAAATTTTGTTAATTATATTATTATGATCCTACTACTAGCCATTTGCCAATTGCCTATACTTGATTGGTTGTTTTGTTTATATGGGAATAATTGACTATCATGGGGTTTGGGCCTCAATTCCGGTGCTGATTCGGGTCGTCCATTCATACATTTGTGCTGAATGGGTTTAGAAGCATTTGGGTGTGATTTGTGTTGAAGAAATGGGTTTTCTTATTGGATCGTGAATTAGGATCCTAGATCTCATATTGGGCTAAGATTGAACGAGGCATGCCTTGACGTAAGAACACAGGAATATTAGCATTCATATTGTATATCATTATAATATTATATTTGAGTTCATTTTTTTATATTGATTGTGGAGTTTTTATAATTCCACAAATAGATAAAAAACGATTATGCATCTCATATTTTTTAAAATATAAATCACTTTAATAATTTTATTTATAAATTTTAAAAATTTCATTGACAATGATAAGATAATTTCTTTTATTTTAACTATGTAAAAACAAAATAATTTGGTAAATCCGGATATTTTGCTTTTTTTTTTTTTTTAATTTTTGTTGGAAATATAGATTTGGATTTTGGACCGACTCAACTGGTGTCAATTGGGCCTTTAATATTTAGGTCATATAATCCTTTTGATAAACAAAGAAAAGGCCCATCCGTCATCTCTGTACCTCATCTTTACTTTCATACACGATAATTGCTGTCCCCTGTCCCCCCCTTTTCCCTATTTAAATCCCCAGATTTCCCTCTTTTAAACTTATTGCCCCGCTTCTCGTCTTCTACTGCTATGCTCCTCTGGCTGGCTATACCCCCTTTGTCGTTAAACTTCTTTGTTTATATTTCTAAATCCTAGAATTCTTTATCGAAACTTATGAAAATCTCATTCTTGAATTCGTTTATACTCAGGCAATTTTAGTTTGTTCTTTTTTTTTTTTTTAATTTGATAATGGAGTGGAATCCTGAAACCCTTCGATTCCTATCACATTGCTTTCTCTACACGCTCTCTCCCCAGCCGGGACCCAGACGCGACGCCGAGTCTTCGCTCTCTGAAGCCGCCTCTCGTCCGAACTATGGGCTGGCTGTGCTCCGTCTCGTGGCGGAGCCTTCCGTCGACGAGCAGATCCGTCAAGCTGCCGCTGTTAACTTCAAAAACCACCACCGAACCCGTTGGGTTCCATCTAACGATCCCAACGCCGGCCCCACATGTTCCCCTATTCTCGACCCCGAAAAGGACCAGATCAAAACCCTAATCGTCTCTCTCATGTTATCTTCTTCTCCTCGCATTCAAAGCCAGCTCAGCGAAGCCCTAGCTGTTATTGGCAAGCACGACTTTCCGAAAGCGTGGCCGACTTTGCTACCGACTTTGCTACCGGATCTCATTTCCAATCTTCAAAAGGCTGCACCATCCGCTGATTATGCTTCCATTAACGTTATTCTCGAAACTAACTAATGCAATCTTTAAGAAATTTAGGTATCAATATAAGACAAACGAGCTTTTACTTGATTTAAAGTACTGTTTGGATAATTTTGCGGCTCCGTTATTGGAGATTTTTCTTAAAGACTGCATCATTGATTGATTCGACGGCTGTTTCTGCTGGTGGTGGTTCCCCTGTGACCTTTCGACCTCTCCTTGAATCTCAGAGGTTATGTTGTGGGATATTCTATTCATTGAACTTTCAGCAATTGCCTCAGTTCTTTGAGGATCATATGAGAGAGTGGATGGGTGAGTTTAGAAAAGTATTTGACAACAAATTACCCTTCACTCGAGAGTAGCGCTGATGGGCTAGCATTGATTGATGAACTTAGAGCTGCAGTATGTGAAAATATTAGTCTTTACATGGAAAAGAATGAGGAGGAGTTTGAAGGTTATTTAAATGATTTTGCATCAGCTGTTTGGAGATTGCTTACAAATGTGTCTCAGTCTTCAAGCCGTGACAAACTGGCTGTTACGGCAATGAAGTTTTTAACCACAGGTTAGTACAAGTGCGCTCATACTTCGTTTGCAAATGAGGGAGTTACACCGTTGATTTGTCAGAGTATTGTGATTCCAAATGTGCGGTTGAGGGATGAGGATGAGGAGCTCTTTTGAGATGAATTACGTCGAGTTCATAAGAAGAGATATGGAGGGGAGTGACCTTGATACAGGATAAGGATAGCTTGTGAACTGATTAAAGGAATTGCAACTAATTACAAGAAGGTGGTGAGTGATATTGTTTCTATTCAGATACAAAATTTGTTGAGCTCCTTTGCTACAAACCCTTCTGCCAATTGGAAGGACAAGGACTGTGCCATATATTTAGTTGTCTCGCTTGCAGCAATGAAGGCTGGAGGTTCTTCTGTTTCAACTGCTCTTGTAGATGTTCAGACCTTCTTCATATCAGTTATCGTCCCCCGAGTTGCAAAGCCAAGATGTGAATGGGTTTCCCATGCTCAAGGCAGGTGCTCTTAAATTCTTCACAATGTTTCGTGGTCAGATACAAAAACCTGTTGCATTTCAATTGTTCCAAGATGGTTCGGTCTTTGGGTGCAGAATCAAATGTGGTTCACTCTTATGCTGCTGGCTGTTTAGAAAAGCTCTTGCTTGTCAAGGATGAAGGGGGAAAGGCTAGATATACTTCAGCTGATATAATTCCCTGTGTGCCAGTGCTTATGAAAAACCTTTTTAACGCATTGAAGTTTCCAGAGTTAGAATCAATACGTAATGAAGCGTATAATGCATGTTCTTGGAACTGCGGAGATTTCCAGTGAGATTGCTGGGCCTTGCATTAGTGGTTTAACCTCTATTCTCAATAAGTTTGCAAAAATCCAAAAAATCCAATATTTAATCATTACCTTTTTGAGTCTGTGGCCGTTCTTATCAGACGGGCATGTGAGAGGGATGCCTCTCTTATATCAGCATTTGAAGCAAGCCTCTCTCCCAGTCTCCAAATAGTCTTGGCCAATGACGTGATTGAGTTCTTGCCTTATGCATTCCAGCTGTTAGCTCAGCTTGTTGAGCTGAATAGACCTCCCATTTCTCCTAGTTACATGCAGATTTTTGTGCTTCTCCTCTCCCCTGATTCATGGAGGAGATCTTCGAATGTTCCAGCCCTTGTTCGTTTACTGCAGGCTTTCCTTCAGAAGGCACCCCATGAGCTCAATCAAGAGGGGAGACTGAACCAGGTGCGTGGCATATTCAACATGCTTATGTCATCCTCTAGCGCAGATGAACAGGGCTTTTATGTGCTCAACACTGTTATTGAGAATCTTGAATATGGTGTCATATCTCCCTACATTAGTAATATTTGGAATGTCCTTCTTATGTGCCTGCAAAACCATTGTACTATAAATTTCAGAAGTATCTTGTGATTTTCATGTCACTCTTCTTAATCAAGCATGGGGCTAAAAATCTAGTGGACACAGTGAATGCGGTTCAGGCCAACATATTCTTGGTTATAATGGAGCAGTTTTGGATTCCCAATCTTAAGCTGATCACTGGAGCAATTGAGCTTAAGTTAACTGCAGTCGCTTCAACCAGACTCATCTGTGAATCTCCAGTTCTTTTGGATGATACAGCTGCTAGACACCGGGGCAGAATGGTGGATAGCATTGTTACCCTTCTTTTACAGCCTGAGGAGCACAGAGTTGAGGAAGAACCAGAAATGCCAGAAATTGCCTAAAATGTGGGCTATACAGCCACTTTTGTTAAACTTTACAATGCTTGGAAGAAAGGGGATGATCCTCTGACTGATGTAAGGGATCCAAAGCTATTTTTAGTAGCTTCATTTGCGAAACTTTCTTCAGTTACCCCAGGGAGATACTCCCATATCATCAATGAAAATCTTGAGCCAACAAATCAAGCAGAATTACTTACGCTTTGCAACAAATATAATTGTACAATAGTCTGAGTAAGTGCTTTACTGTTTGTTTGTCTTATTATTTTCACTTCTGTATTGCTGATGTAAAAAATGAATGCTGGTTTAGATGTTGGATTGCAGTGGGAAGGGGTCCTTTCTGTTATTATGCTCTTTTAACACTGATTTACTATCCTGTGACACCTGGATTAACGATATTTGCTGAGCTGTAGTTAGTATCATGTTGGATTAGATGCATGGATGATACATTGCCTTAACCAACCTAGGGTTCATTTGCTTTGGAGAGAAAGTTCTCCCATTTCATGGTATGAGTATGAGGAGGTATTGATGTATTTTACATGTTTTGAACCCAAACTTCAGCTTGAAGTCCTTGGATTTGGTTTGGTTGTTTTTGATTTACATTTTTCTTTTTTTGGGAGGGGTTGCTTGGGGCGGGCTGGGGGGCGATGGAAATCTTTAGATTTGGTTTAAAAATGAGTGTAGAGTGCTTCTGAAAGCTGCCTAGTAAGATCTTCCTGATTGTGATTTTTATGCTTCCCCTATCTGGAATCATGGAAGATTTAGTTAATAATTGTGCTCTGTCATGCATTAATCTCTTGATTTTCTCATTATGCATCAGATTCCTTTCTCGGTTGCAATGTAATCCATTGCAGATTTACATCTGCTTCATATCCAGAGAAAATGAATTCCTTATATTATATGCTTAGATTCAATAGCAGCCGCAACTTTGTCTTTGGGGTGTGCCTTCTTACGGGTTGATTTTATTGCTAGATTGCAGGGTATTTGTTTCTTCTCTATTCCGCAGGCTGCGGTTGGTTGTGCATCCTTGAGCAAGAAATATCTGAGGAATGGTGTTGAAAGATCAAGTGTGGTGGTGGGTGCTAGATTTTTCAATTGCGCTTGTTCAGCGAATTGTGGCGCATCCTTGTGTAGTGGTTGGTGGTTCCACAGGCTGTGGGCAAATGAACGCCTTTTTAGCTTTGGTTTTGTTGTTATTCTTTATGGATTTTTTTTGGCATTCATCTGTCTACAAGTTTCGTATCTGTTGTGTTAACAAAGCTTGTAGGGTAAAAACTTTGCCTTCGTTTTGTTTTTGTTTTTGTTTTTTTTTAAAAAAAAAAAAATCGAAAAGGGTTATGATAAAGAAAGGAATTGGAGGGGAATCGTTTTAGTAAATGACACTGAATTTTTGCCTGAAATTCTCACTTATGTCATTACTCATTAATTATTATTATTATTATTATTATTATTATTCTAATTAAAGCAAAATTAAAATACTTATATAAGATAAAGTTTTTGAGATTAAAAACCAAATCGCAGCCATGAGTCACCAAAACCATTTACCTCCTAAACAACACCCACCTCTTACATAAGATTTTATTATTTATTATTATTATTATTATTGTACTAAAACAAATGGACCACATCATCTCTCTCTATCTGTCGTTATCTCTCATAATGCTTGCATATTATAGATCTCTTGGTCGATTTTTGGTTTTGCTTATAAGAAAAGAGCCTATAAGAAATCTTCGTATTTTTTCAACCAACACCTCACTCAAATTCACCCACATCCACCCATCGTTCATCCCTTCTTCCCCCCATTTGTATGCTTACTACTGGTAGAAAGCATATATTTTATCTAAATAAAAACCCACCCATTAAATAAATTAATCAAAAGTAAATACTTCATATAATTTTATGAATCCGTCCACCCCATGGTCGCCGAGATTGAGGTTTTTCTTTTCTCTTTTTTTTTTTTAGACTGTTTCCAGTACGACGTTTTTTTAGTACTTTGTTTTGGGGTTAATGTTTATTAATTCATCAATTGCTTTTACAATTATAGATACTACATATATAAAGGATGATGACGATGGTGATGATGTTTTTCTTCGACCCTACCATCATATGGTTCCCTGCACTGCATATATTATTTAATAGCCATCAATCTCATCCCTCCATGTCTCCCATTTCCACTCATTATTATTATTAATTACTACCCAACTGATTGTTGGGAAATTTTCAGAATTTTAGTTTAGCAACTTCTTAACCTTATCAAGCAAGTTTCACAAATTTCGAATCTTTGCTTCAAGGTTAGAATACGTATACATATACATATATATCTTAGCACAAGTTAATACACTCTTTAAAAAAATTATTTCATTACTTGATTGATGGAACTTCGCAACAAAACCTATCTAATCCATCCTTCACTTCCTCTTTTTAAATCATATATAATTTATAATTTATTTTATTTATTAATAAAAATTAAGTCGTATTATCAATATATAAATTAATTGCCAAAATAAAAAATTATAATTTATGAACCGATACAAACATCATTAAAAAAAAAAAAAAAAAACCGAAGAAAGATACAAGGATTAACATCCTTTCTACATCAAAGGAAATGAAAGGAATTAGCCTCTTTGATTTGTTTGCCAAAAATGACCAAACGTGCTTGGTTTTATAAAATAATAAAAACAAAAATCAAAGGGTAATGGACCCCTTTCAATATTTATCCATCCGCAGCATCCAAATCGAGATTTTTAATAAGTTATTTTATTATTATTTTTGGTCGTAAAATGTGTATACAAGAATTGGGGTTTGAGGTTGAAGCATTATTTGCTAAACGAATGAAAAGAAAGAAACAAAAAGGATAAGGAGGTCCAATGGATGTCAAGATTCATGGCATAAGATTGACGATTGAATCTGAGGTCTCAAAATGAGTCAAGAAAAAAGGGTCCCCGTCGTTGTACTGTACGGATGATGGTACAAGGATAAAAACCAAAATCCCATGATCTCATCGCAGCCCGTTCCTTACGGTGGGTTTATATACTTGAAAAAAAAAATTCAACCAATTAGATCTTCGGAAGAGTCTGATCGGACCATATCATAATTCATATTTATTTTCAAATCTTTTATTTTAGTGTGATCTCGTTTAAAAATCAATATTATTATTTTAAAAATTTAAAATATTATTTTTATATTAATATTTACATATTTTTATAATTAAAATTAAATAAAATTTATTTTTTATTAAATAAATAATTATTTAAATCAATTAAATTAATTTAATAATTAAATTTTATCTAATACGTATCAAATGAATTATCGTACCTTTAAATCGGTAAACTATCAAGATTATTTTAGATTTATTTTATATATATACATATATGTATGTAAGTTCTGGAAGGTACCCTACATCAAATATCCTAGAACTTCAGGACGGCCAAGAAAAATTCGCAGTGGATGAGGAGCCTCATCTGTCAGATTTTAAGCCCCATAGCCTAGACCAATACCAAAGGAACGTGAAAAGGCAAATTGGTCTTCACATGGGGTGTGCAGTGCTATTACTAAAAGAAAATGAACTCAGTCCCCACGCCAATCATCTATTTCCCGTTTTATATTATCTCGCAAAGCCAAAGCTTCCACATTTTCTTCAGTTCACTTCACTTCAGTTCAACCCCTCTCTCTCTCTCGTTATTTCTTTTTTTTTTTTGTGTGTATATATACAGGATAATTAGTATTCGGTGAGGTTTTGAATCAAAAGGAAGAAGCAAACACCATCAAAGGAGCATTTTTCTACGCATTTCTCATCAAATTGATCTCTAATCCTAAAGGAATCTGCCCAATTAGAATAAGACTATACAAGCAAGCTAAAGTTAATACAACTTTACTATTGTTTTTAAACAAAAATTGTCTTACCCTTTAGAGGCTCAATGATTTATTTATTTATTTTTCATCAAAATACACTTAATCATAGGTTTCTAGATTCTACAATAATAAGCAGTAATCTATGCGAACAAACCAGTTTAATACGACATTAATATGTGATTAATTGGTCTATTATTTCCGTGCGTATAATTTTGTCCCTTTGTTAACATTAATGCCCCGCAAGTATAACTGATTTTATTGAATCTGCAATTTAATTAATTGATTCATCTATTTATTTTTAAAAAATATATTTAATAAATTTAAAAATTAAATTTTATATTTATAATTTATTTTTTTATTTTTAAGTCGAGACTTCACTTGTAAAAAAAATAATAAATAAAAATACGAATTTATAAAAAAAAAAAAATTCTTTTGGGCTCCGAACGAAGCAGAATCCGATGATGACATTTCCTTGCATTAGCAACTTGATCAACAACTTGAACGGAATTTTTTTTTTCACACTCAAGTTGCATATAAAAACAAAATTATTTAAGTTCTTTCAAACAACATAATTATTATTATTATTATTATTATTATTATTATTAATCCACCGTACTTAACAAATAATTTTAAGGTATAATTAATGTTTTGCTTAACAAAATTCTGTGGTTAATAAAATGTTAGTACATACACGGTAGGCATCAAATCTTTCGGTCAATTTGTGCAGTTATCAACTATTTCTTGAAGAAGAAGCAGCTTGAAATATTTGACCATCTTTTTTTTTTTAAATATTTTTAATATTTTCCTTTTCTTGTTTGGAATAAATTTTTATTTAATATCTCTTTTGGGGATTTTCTTTTTTCTTTTTTAATTAAGTCAAAAAGAGTGTTATAATCTCGACAAGATGCAAAGTTGGAATAAAATCTTCATCTCTGGCTTAATTAAAAGTTTTGCTATCCAAACATGCACTCTCTTCTTCACTTTTGATTTATTCTTCAAACTAAAATGCAAAAAAAAAAAAAAAAAAAAAATCCCTATTCAATCCCTCGTTAAGTCATTTCGCACTCGCATCGTACTCTAAATTAATCAACATTTTTATGCTTAATCAAAGATTAAGCCATCTAATTTTGTATTAAATATAAAGGAAATATATATATATATATATAGTGGGGTATACATGGGATAGAGAGAATAAGAAAATTGTTTGACCAAGTTGTTTACTTTTGGGCTATGATTAGTGATACAGATTAGCTTTAATTAAATGGTGGTTTGGTTGTTTAATTATAACCATAGTTAAGGTTAATTTTTATGATTCGGATTCCACCGACCACCACTAATTTGTTTGCTAAGAATGTTCTCATTCCGTGCTTGCTTCCACGTTTAATAAAATAATTATTTTTGTGTATAGTGTTATTATGGTCCAACATTATACTTTAAGATTCAATTTAGAACTAAATAAACCTTCATTTTGTGCTTTTTTTTTTTTTTAATTTTGTCATTTATATAAATAAGAATAAGAAATAATTCATAAAAATTTTTAAAAATTATTTTTAATAAAATTTTTTAGATTAAAAAGTATTTTGAGAACTTATGTTTGCATGATGTGACTTTTAAGTTTTACAAAAGATTATATTTGAAAAAAAAATAAACTATATGTAACAAATTTTTTAAAAATATGAAAATACAAGGATTTATTATCTCAAATAAGACATTTCTTAATTTATGGGTGTTGATGCAAGGATTATAAGACTGCGCTCGCTCTGAGATATTGTCCGCTTTAGAGCAATGTACAGAATGTCATCACGATTTTACCCTTTAAAAAAAGGCGCTTCAATAGAGGAAGGGTGGCCTTTGCTTTTATAAGCCACAATCCATATCCTCGGCTAATCGATGTAGGATTGTTGTTTTGCCCCAGCACTAGCTCCCTAAGCAAAGGTATGGACTGTGTAGGTCGAATGAGCAAGTTATGTCATAAATCAAGTGGGCAAGTTATCACTGTGTAAGTAAATAGATTGAGTGGGCAAGTTACCACTGTATAAGTCTTAGATTGAGTGGGCATGTTTACACTGTAACTTGGAGTTACTTATTTATATACGTGAATGAGATTTTGATTATGAGTTAGTGTCTTGTCGATTCCTACAAATGGTGCCATTGTTGATGTAAGGATTTGTGGTGACACATGAAAGACTTATGGATGCTTGTTTAACGAACCTGCAAGACAAAAAAGGTTAGAGGGCATCGAAATGGGTACTCTGAAATGCGCTTCGATGCTTAAGGTAGTAAGGTTGAATAAGAAAGGAGATGAGACTGTGTAGGTTAAATGGACTTGCCTTCAGATGGACCATGGCACCTTTTATAATAATTTGTTAGGCATTCGTCGTCATCTAGAACTCTATGAAGATAAAGTTTACTATTGAATAAATCTCTTTGGATAAAGATGAAGATTGATAACATCATGAAGTATTATTATAAAAAGTTATTATCTTTTATCTAATATGTCTAACAATAAAAAAAATTATAATAAGAATGAATGGAAATTGATTTCCCGATTCTTTGTGAAAGTAAATTTTAACACTAGCTAATAAAATTTATTAGAGTTGTTAATTTAGAGTGGTTTAAAGGATTTGATATATTATAAAAAAAATATTTGATTTTTAATAATTAAAAATCATAAATTAAATTAACTTGAATTCGTTCCCGCTAAAAAAGATTATAAATGTTTCATAAGATGATATGGTACACGAAATTATTGAACTAATGATATAGTGAATCTTACGTTAATTCTTTAACCAATTTTTTTACTAATTAACCAATTGTTTTTGG
>JBBYHL010087882.1:17026-35821 GCA_038381835.1 Adansonia madagascariensis | reverse complement strand
TTTTTGATTTATAAAAAATTATTTAATTATAATTTCTTCATATTTATTTTTAGTATTAAATTCGGGTTCGGATTCAGGTCGGGCTCGGGTTCGGGTTCTTTCGGGTTCGGGTCGTTTCGGGTTCGGGCCATTCGGGTTCGAATTTTTTCAGGTTCGGGTTCATTTTGCCACCTTTAATCATTCATGGTGGTGAAATATTAAAATAAGAGATCATTAAAATTAAAAAAATAAAATAAAAAATCTAAGCATGAGAGAAAGAATGAGATGAATACTATATAATTCGTACTAATTAATCGCATTTGTCTTTAACGACTATAAATCTGAAAATGGAACATCGATCTACGGTTAAACATATAAACTCTCTCAAGTATTGCTCTCTCAACCCAGAAACCTTGCTTGCTTTTAAAAAAATATATATCTTTTGATATCCGGTTCCACCAAACATTAATTTATGCTATATAACAAAGTTCACCAACAATTTAGGACTGTAGTTTGGGGCTGATCATCAGTGTAATGTTGCATTTCAGCAGTACTTTTGAAAACCTTTTTTATATTGGCTGGAGAAATTAAAATGGATAGATTTAAATATATACATACATATGGGTAATTTGAGAAATTATGTTATACGAATTCCGATCTCTATATTGGAATTTTCTATGTAAAATTAAAACTTATTTGATTAAAAAAGAGCTTATTAGCATATCGATGTTTGGTATTCACGTGTGCATATTAATGTGTGTGTATATATATATTATCAGATAAATCATCTATAGATTACTAAGTAGAATTAGTATGCAAGATCCGGAAAGATTTTAATTTTTATTTTATTTTAAGAAGGGATATTTGATACATTATTTATATATATGTTTATATATTACTTGACTGAAGACTGCTCTGCTCTGGTCCTTTTTACCCCCCCTCCCCCCGCCTTGTAGTTGTAGGCCATTCTCTCACTCTTAGGGAGAATACTTTGGTTTAATAATTCAAGCTTTACCTATTATTATTATTATTATTATTATTGGAGATCAATAACAAATGACAGTATATAAAAATAAATAATGTGTTAAGCATTCATTACTTTCAGGAGATACTCATTGCCGCAAGGTTGCCTAACGATAATCGAAGAAAATCACCAGCAGATGAGTCAAAGAATCAAACAAAATTCAGATATCCGAAAGTCTTTAGCTAGGTTCCGGACACGCATGCTATTTCATTACATCATATATACATATATATATATATATATATATATATATATTGGTCAAGACACAGTAAATTGTTCTCTTTTCTTTTGGAAATATAAGTGAAGAATATTATAACTTCATGAACTAGGAAAAAAAAAATCTTAATTTTCATAACCTAAATTCTACTGTTAGCAAAAATTTAAAATACCCCAAATTTCATGTAAATTTGTGGCTTTCAATTAAAAAAATGGTTACATGTTTTTATAGCTTTTTATATATATAATGATATAATATTGATACATGTCTTGAGGGTATAAATAAATCAGATTTTAGTATTAGAATTGTATGGTTTTAAGCAACATAACAGTAATCTTATACATATATATATATATATATCATCTTTGAGATTATGACTTATTGCTTTATCCAAATTGCATATTTTTAGGGCATAGTCAATCTTTAATTTGTTATTATCAACTAAATGTGAATTGTATACTTAACAAAATAAATATATTTTGTGGTTTTAACTTTTAAACCAATTAACTACTGATCAAGCTCGCTTCCTGATCTTGGAATGAACATATTTTTTGTCTAATAAATAATTATGATGAGATACGCTTAGAGCTCAAACTCAGGGTTTACACAACTACCTAGAGTCTAGTCTAGGCCTGGTACAGCCCCACGGTTTGATTTCTCAAAGAGAAATCACATGGCATGGGCAAAGCCAGCGAAGGCGTGGAGTAGTCCATAAGGACTTGGAAATTGAGAGACCGATCCATCGAATACAAGTGGTACATATGTTAATTGTATTTGACAATATAACAACCTCTCTCTATTCAGCACTAAATGAAATCCATTATTATTATTATTTTTTTTTTATTTGTCAAAGTTTGGGGACTATCGATTGGTTGGCCAACAAACATCACAAAACATCAACCAATATGACACAAACATAGCTTTCGAGCCCTTATAATAATGCAATTAAATTGTTAAGTTAATATGAAAATTTAAGAGATTAAGTACAAAACAATCATTTTAAGAGATTTGGGCTTACAGCCATTTTCATTTTAAAAATTGGGTCAAAGTATTAAAAAAAACTCTATATACTATGTTAAAAAAGTATTGTTTTCTTAATCTTAATTTTTATTACTTTAATCTACTTTCAAGATGGTGTAGTGCAACGATTTTCTATTTTCTCTTTTTTTTTTTTTTTACTTTGCTAATCTTTAATTAATTACAATGTTTTTCCGTGGATAAAAGCTATATATACTAATTTTTTGATTGTTTTAAAATTGTTTCTTTTTAATTTAAATAAATTTTTAATAAAATTTATATTTCCAAATCCAACAAAAAAAACTTTTATTTATTAAAATTTTACATAATCAACTATATACTTATTTATATTCCCACCATTCATTTGCCGCGAAAAATATGCATGTCATCACAACCTCAATGAGACATCAACAAAATTAGCAGGTTTTGGGTTAAGTCACTGCCTACCCTACGTAGAGCTAGCTACAGGTAAAAGTCCTCTCTTCGAAGGCTAAGGCTTAATGAGCCGCTTAGATAAAGATTGGCCGTCTATCTAGAATTGGAATTGGATTTTGATCTCAGAAATTGCATGATAAAATAGTCAAAGCAGCCTCCAATAACTTAAAAACAAATCGAAACCACGGCAATTTCAACATCACTTTCTTCGCATTATCGTGGACATTCTCTAAGAAATCCATACACAGCGTTCTCACCCATAAAATCATTTTCTTTGACTTCGTGAACTCTTAAGTTTCGCATGTATCTTCCCCTGTATTTTCTTGTTTGCATCCTCGCCAGTCATCTCTTCTTGAAATTTAACTTGTTTTATACCTTTCATGATTAATAATAATAATAACAACAATAATCTTGCTTTCTATTCTCATAATTTCATGGCCTCAGAAGTTTCTTTAACTCTACTTTTCTCCTTTTTTGCTCTAGCTCAATCTGTTGAATTCATCTTCCCTGGATTCAATGAAAGTGAAACAAATCTTACCAGAGAGGGTGCTTCTATTATCAAACCCACTGGTGCGCTCACGCTCACCAACAAATCACATCATGTTGTAGGCCATGCATTCTATTCTCTACCTATTCCAATGTTTGTTGTAAATACTTCTGTCTCTCCAATCGCTTCTTCTTTTAGAACATCTTTTGTTTTTGCAATAGTCCCCTCAAGCTCAGACCAAGGCGGCTACGGCTTGGCCTTCATGTTATCTCCCTCTCCGAGTTTCACCGGTGCTGGAACAGAACATTACCTGGGAATTTTCAACTCCACAAATGATGGCAATAAGAACAACCATATCTTTGCAGTTGAATTTGATACCGTTAACGGGCACAACGAGAAGGATGACAAACAGGGAAATCATGTTGGAATCAACGTCAATAGCGTTTCCTCAAAATATTTAGGGCCAGCCTCTTATTTTTTCAATGGCAGAAAAGAAGAGCTTGATTTGGAAGGCGACACGCCTATCCAGGATTGGATAGATTATGATGGAGTGCAGAAAATTGTGAATGTAACCATATGCCCTCTAGAAGAAGAGAAACCAACGGAATCCCTTATATCTAAATATATCGACTTGACACCGGTGGTCAAGGAAACAATGTATGTTGGCTTCTCCGCGTCTACATGGAGAAAATCAAGCTCTCATTATATTTTAGGGTGGAGTTTTTCGACTAATGGTGAAGCGCCTGAACTAGATATTTCTCGACTACCTATAGCACCAGTAGAGAAAAACTCGTCTAACTCTTTGAAACCCCAAATACTTGTTCTTATTGCTGCTTTATCTGGCGTGACCTTGCTTCTGTTGGTATCATTAATCTCTTTGAATTTGTATAGAAGGATGATTCAATACGAAAATCTTGAAGAGTGAGAATTGGATTGTCCTCCTAGATTCAGGTACAAGGATCTCTATACGGCAACAAAGGGTTTCAAAGAAAGCGAGTTGATCGGTTTAGGTGGGTTCGGTGCAGTATACAGAGGCTCGTTGCCCGGTACAGAAAGTGAAGTTGCTGTGAAAAGGATGGCCCGGAATTCAGTTGAAGGAATGAGAGAATTTGCAGCAGAGATCGAAAGCTTAGGAAGATTGAGGCACAAGCACTTGGTAAATCTCCAAGGATGGTGCAAGCATAAGGATGATCTCCTTCTAGTATATGACTACGTCCGTAATGGGAGCCTCGATAGTCTGCTGTTCAACCTGAAAGACAACTTCGTATTGTGCTGGGCTCAACGGTTCGATACCATCAAAGGCATTGGTGCCGGGCTGTTGTATTTGCATGAAGAATGGAAGCAAGTGGTCATCCACCGGGATGTAAAATCCAGCAATGTGTTAATAGATGCTGAAATGAAAGCCCGGCTTGGGGACTTTGGTCTTGCCAGATTATATGACAATGGAACAGCATCACATACCACCAATGTTGTTGGTACAATTGGATATATTGCACCTGAATTGGTTCGCAGTGGCAAGGCCTCCACCAGCACCGATGTGTTTGCATTTGGAGTTTTTACTTCTTCAAATAGCTAGCGGAAGAAGGCCTACTGGTTCGGGTAATTTCTTCTTGGTGGATTGGGTGATAGAATGCCAGCAGATGAGTAGAATTCTTGATGCAGCGGACCCTTAGTTGAATACTAACTATGGGGTTGAGGAGATGGAGTTGGTTTTGCAACTGGGGCTTCTTTGCTCTCATCAAAGACCAGATTTTAGGCCAAGCATGAGACGAGTGATGCGGTATCTGAACGGGGACGATCCGCTTCCTTTTATTGAAGATTGGGGCTCAATTCATTCTCAAAGCAGTTATGTTTCTGAGATAAATTCAAGCCTCTTCGAAGTAAGTTCTAAAAATACAATCATGACGCTATATCATTCATCATCCATTGGTGCATTATCTTTGTAACACCCCAATCCCACATCGAGAATATTTGAGGATCTGCCATTATATATATGTTGAGATTTAAACTTATATTTGTGAGGCGCCTTTTGGGGATAAAACCGTGAGGTCCAATGGGCCAAAACGGATAATACCTTACAGGTTAGGTGCGAGTCTCCACAAATGGTATCAGAGCGCAATCACCAGCCGGTAGAAGCTAAGTGCTACACGGTGGGAGCCACCTCTAGAATCCCAACGCCTAGTGTGATCCTGGTTCTGTTTGCTTTGTATTGATTCTGTCTGTTCCGTATTGGGCTTGACGAGGGCGTCAAGCTTTAAAACGGGGAGAGCTTGTAATACCCCAATCTCACATCGGGAATCTTTGAGGATCTGCCATGATATATATGTTGAGACTTAAGCTTATATTTGCGAGACGCCTTTTGGGGATAAAACCGTGAGGTCCAATGGGCCAAAGCAAATAATACCTCGAAGATAGATTATATATTTGGAACCTGTAAAGTATTAAAGAATATAATGAGCACAACTACTCAGTAAGCAACTGATATTCCTTTAGTTGGGTTAAACACGCTAAAAAATTATGAGGCCAAAATAACGGTTTGAATTAAGAAATACAAAATTTTGGGTAATCTTATATTTATAAATAACTTATTTCAAACTAATAATATGACAAATATATTTAAATGAAATTCTTATGCTTAAATCTTTGAAATATATAATCTATCTATCTCCTTTTATAAGCTATGGATAAAAACCACTATTCTAAACCGGTGGCACGGTTCGAAACAAAAATTAATATTCTTAACCGATGGCGCGGTTCGAAATAAAAACCACTATTCTAAACCGGTGGCACAATTCAAAACAAAAACTACTATTCTTACCCGGTGACACGGTTCGAAACAAAAACTACTATTCTAAGCCGGTGACACTGTTCAATACAAAAACTACTATTCTTAACTGTTGGCACGATTGAAACCGGTTCCTAATCATAAAGTATATGTCGACATGGTCAATAATTAACCTTCATTGGCAAGGTTCAAGCATAGCATATCGGGAGAGCATCCAAAATAGAAAAAAAATTAAATTACCCATAACGTAATACGTACATTTATCATATTTAGAAACAAAGACATTTTATACACAAAACATTTCTCATTCACATATCTATAAATTATCAAGTAAACCATTTAGCAAAATCATAGCAAAATTCCAATGGTAAAAAGAAATATACGGATAATTAGCACAATATTTTTCCAATCCAAATCTAAACTATAGATTTCATACTTAACCCAATTTACTAAAACATGAGACAAAATAACATATTTTTGCATATATGATGTAAAATATTTAGGGCAGATTTTTCGGAGATAAATACTAAAAGAATATCGAGTCACTTACCTGATTCGCTAAACTGACATTTAAGTCGTAAATCGCACAATTCTTCTAATAGCCTAAAGATTAAGAAAATATATATATCTAAAAATTAGAACTTAGCAAAAAATATAAATTTAACAACGAAAAGCTTTTCGTTGGTCATTCGGAGATATTTGGGTAGTATGGTAACTTTATTGACAAATCGAAATTCTCTTAATGATAAAATATTTAAAACTACGTAAAATTAAAAAACTAACAATAAAATCAGTATCAACGTGAACTTTATGAAAATATAATTAACTCCTAAAAATTTTCATATTTTCGAAAATGAATATATAAACATATAGAATTTTTTCAAAATCAAGTAGAATAAAGATAATTTCATAAATATGTATTTAAATATATAAAAATTCACTAAAATTAAAAAAATTGAGATTAATACTATTTTTAACTAAAATATTTTATTTTGTCCGAAATAAGTTCTAAAAATATTAAAAATAATTTTTTTTTTAAATTCTAAAATCTAAAAATTCTGTGATCGTTTGGCTTACTTGAAGCCATTATAAAACCAAATTCATGCAAACACTGATGCTGTTGAAAACCACAATTCAACAGTAGAAATGTAATACTATAATGCAAAATTTTATTTCGACAGAAACAACTTCATATAACCTAAGTTTCGGGGGTCTAAACTTTAAAAATCATCACAAATAATTTCAGAATTTTTTGGGTTTTCAGATTGGCAGATTCAATTAGCCTACTTTGGGGCTTCGGTTGTTTTCACACAAAACTCGTATGACCAAAGTAATTATACCATTAGAAAGTTCACATTTCGTACTATGAAATCCATCTAAGTTTCACTAGAAATAGTCACCAACAAATGGTTTTCCGATTTCCCAAAATTGGCTGGTCGGAATAGTTAGAAAACCCAAATCAGTAATAAAAAAAAATCGTAACTCCTAAAATACTCAACCAAATGAAATGCCACACCAGCCGTTTGAAAGATCTCGAATAAACCGTTCCACGGGTACCCATAATGTCACCGAAAAGTCATCGAAAAGTCATCAAAAATTTTCAAAATATCAAAATACTTTAAAATAAGACATGGATTCTATGAAACTTAATCAAAAATATAAGAATTTCACAAAAATCAAGCAAAATCTTATCTAAATCCGTGTTTTCTACGATAGATTTGCCTCTCTTCCTCTTCCCTAGGGTTAGACCCTCTTACAGCCTTATCTGACAAAAATAACATAAACCTTGTAACCCTAGTTTTTACTATTTTTATTAGGCTAATAACTTTAGTAAATTTAAACTAGGCCTTAATACAAAACTAAAATTAGGCTAACTACTTAATAAAATAACTAGATGTATTTATTATTATTATTTTTTTGTGGGCTTTACATCCTCTCCTCCTTAAAAGAGTTTAGTCCTCTATACCTTGGCTCTTAAAAAGGTGAAGAAACTTTTCTTTTAATTTTCTTCTAACTCCCAAGTTGCTTCTCATTCAGTATGATTTCTCTGTTTAACCTTTACATAAGGAATTGTTCGTCTCCTCAACACTTGCTCTTTTCTATCCACGATACGTAATGGATACTCATCATAAGACAAATCTTCTTTGAGTCTTAAAGGAGCCAATTCTATCACATAACCTTGATCTGGAACATATTTTCTCAACATGGAGACATGAAACACATCGTGCACCTCGGATATTGCAGGTGGAAGTGCCAGTCTGTAAGCCACATCTCCTATCTTATCAAGAATCTCAAAAGGTCACACATAATGAGGACTAAGTTTTCCATGAAATCCAAATCGCCTCACTCCTATAGCTGGAGAAACTCGTAAGAATACATGGTCTCCAACCTCAAACTCCAGTTTTCTTCTCCTATTATCGGCATAACTTTTTTGTCGGCTTTGCGCTACATGAAGATGTTCTTTAACTACTTGCACTTTTTCAACAGCTTGCTGAACAAGATCTGGACCCAATAATTGTCTTTCGCCTATATCATCCCAATAAAGAGGGGATCTACACTTCCTTCCATACAAAGCTTCATATGGAGCCATCCGAATGCTAAACTGATAACTATTATTGTAGGCAAACTCTACCAAAGGCAAATAGCGATCCCATGAACCTCTAAAATCCATAACACAAGCTCTCAACATGTCTTCCAAAATTTGGATAGTCCTCTTAGATTGTCCATCCATTTGTGGGTGGAAAGCAGTACTAAAGTTCAATCGAGTGCCTAAAGCATTATGCAAACTCTCCCAAAATTTCGCCACAAAACAAGAATCTCGATCAGACACTATAGAAACTGGTACACCATGAAGTCTCACCATTTGCTCAATATATAACTCTGCCAACCTTTCCAATGACATACCTGTACGAATGGGCAAGAAGTGTTTAGATTTTGTCAATCTATCCACCACCACCCAAATACCATCATTTTTCTTTGGTGTTTTAGGTAAACCTGATACGAAGTCCATCGTGATTCATTCCCATTTCCATTCAGGAATCGGAAGAGGCTTTAACAATCCTGCAGGTCTTTGATGTTCAGCCTTAACTTGTTGACAAGTCAAACACTTAGCTATGAATTGAGCAATCTCTTTTTTCATATTATTCCACCAAAACGTACTTTTTAAATCTCTATACATCTTAGTACCGCCGGGATGGATCGTATAGTTACTATAATGAGCTTCCTCCAAAATCTCTTTCTTCAAATCCAAATCATTTGGGACACAAATCCTAGTACCAAACCTCAAGAACCATCTTCATGAATTTGAAATTCTTGCCTTACCAGACTCGACTTCATATTTGATTTTTTGAAGCTGAGGATCAATAGCTTGAGCATCTTTAATTCTCTGAATTAGGGTAGGCTGAACTCGTAAATTAGCCAAATAAGCTCCAGAACCATGTACACACACATTAATATCCATTTTCCTCAAGTCCTCTAGAATATGTCTTTGAGAGGTAATTACCATAGCTAAATTGCCACCTGATTTTCTACTTAAAGCGTCTACTACCTTATTCGCTTTACCCGAGTGGTAACTAATAGTCAAGTCATAATCCTTCAATAGTTCTAACCATCTCCTTTGCCTCATAGTCAACTCTTTCTGGGTGAAAAGATATTTCAAACTCTTATGATCAGTGAAAATCTCACAAGACTCCCCATAAAGATAATGTCTCCAAATCTTCAATGCAAAGACTATTGCGGCCAACTCCAAATCATAAGTAGGGTAATTTTCCTCATAGGGTTTAAATTGCCTAGACGCATATGCAATCACTCTATCATTCTGCATAAGAACACACCCTAGTCCATTCTTTGAAGCATCACTATAGATGGTAAAACCTTTTCCAATAATAGTTAAAGTAAGGATATGAGCAGAAACAAATCTTCTTTTTAATTCTTAAAAACTTCTTTCACAATATTTTGACCAATCAAATCGCACTCCCTTCTGAATCAATCTAGTCAAAGGCATAGATATACGAGAGAAATCTTGTACAAAGCATCTATAGTACCCTACTAAACCCAAAAAGCTACGAATCTCAGAAACATTATTTGGCCTTCTCCATTCTACTATTGCCTCAATCTTCTTTGGATCAATTGAAATCCCATTCTTTGACACTATATGCCCAAGAAAAGCAACACTAGATAGCCAAAACTCACATTTCTTTAACTTGGCAAACAACCGCTCCTTTCTTAAAGTCTCCAAAATTATTCTTAAATGATTTTCATGCTCCTCCAAACTACGAGAATACACCAATATATTATCAATAAGAACAACCACAAATCTATCCAAGGTTTAAAAACCCTATTCATCAAGTCCATAAAAATGGCCAGAGCATTTGTCAAACCAAATGGCATTACAATCCTCTACTTCAATATCCACAGGCAGATAATCTCGACCCATTTCCAAAAACCATTTGGTCATTGTCGACCCATTTCCAAACCCAATTTGGCCATTTCTGAAAACCAAAGGTTACTTCCCAGTCCCTCTTCTATCCTGCTTCTTCCCCAGCCTTCTAGTGTCATTTATTTTCTCCTTGTGCCCTTAGAACTTAATTAGCCTGTAATATGATCTTCCACTTTTTGCAGTTTGTATGAACATTAATATGATTATTTATTTATTTATTTATTTATTTATTATTGATGCGCTTAACTGTTATTCTTGATTTGAGTTTGATCACTCCACCACATTATTTGACACTGACAGAGCAAGACTTGCTATTTATGTTTATAATTTATATATGAATCATATATGTTTTAGCTACCCAAGCTGCAGAGAGCTCTGACAGAATCACATGAAAATCCAGTAGGTTGAATGAGAAATTAAAAGCATAAAAAATGCAGGGGTAAAAAATTGACTCAACAAACGATGGATCATTGGATGGATGCATTAGATAATCTGTTTCACAAGTTTTCTTGACCACATACTGCCTTCACATAAGGTCCTCAAACAATGCTAGAACTTTACTTTGTTCACTACCCATAAGTTCACATAAGTTCCTGAACTCTTTATATGGGTGGGAAAGAAGGCAACAAAATTGGTAAATGGAACAGGTCTTTTAACAATGCAAGGAGAAAACAAATAGCAGCATGCGAGGTCTGGTCGTCTAGGAAAGTAGATTGCGCTTGAAACCAGTAGAACAAGGCGTACTCTTGGACTATGTGAAGGGTCTCAACTAAGTCTCTCATAGTATAAACTGTTTGACAGGAACCCCCTTTTTTAAGGGAAAATTTCAAGCTCGGACAACACTAGAACATTCAGTATCAACACTGCAAAAACCCTAGACTGGATAGACTCGTGCATTTTCATTTACATTGAGTCTTTTGAGTGTATCTGTAGCTTTGGCACCACCTCCTGCAGAGTAATATAAAGGGCAGTAGCAGCATCAGTCGCAAGACTGGACTATTTATACCATTAACTGCTCCAACCTTCGATGCATAAAACAAATATTTACATGCTATCTTGTCCAGTTTCCCTTTTCCATTAAACCAAAAACGTCCTTTTTCTTTCCACCCAAAGCCAATGGGAGTGCTTCTGAATTTGCCGGAGACAAAATCCAAAAATATTGATACCCTTCTTGGTAATTGAACAAAAATATTTGACAGAAAAAAGGTTGCCCACGTTAGACACAAAGAGAGGAATTATGATAAATGGGGATCCGACTTTCTCACTTGTGTTCTCTAACCTGCTTACGCACTTTATTATATAGCTGAAGAGTATCAGTGTGCTTGGGATCAAGACATAGAGCTGCTTCACAATCTCTAACAGCGGATGTATCATCACCCATTGAATCATGGAAAGCAGCTCTAAGATGTAGTAGCTGCAGGTCTGGCTTGAAAGCTAATGCTTTTGTGAGCTCTGCTATAGCTTCATTTTCTTTGTGATCATCCATGAGAACTGGAAAGGCAGAAAGTTTCATGTTAAAGGCTGAAAAAAGCTAGCCCCCTATGTAAACATGATCTCAGCATTCAGGACCAAATTCACAATCACAACTAAAAATTGACAACAAATAACAAGCATTTATGAACTCCAGACCTAAATTCCATACCAATTAAATGTTACAGAAAACAAGGAATCAACTTCTTAATTTTAGTCAACAATTTATTTAAATGTCTTTCCTTTCTGATGGATGACATTTAAACATTTTACAGTATAGATGATTATTTGCAACAGTATTCTTCATCAAAACACCTCAATATCAAGATGGATAATCCTTTTCCCCTAATGCCAGATACACAAGCAAGACAAAGCATAAAGGAAGTTTCTTCATTTGTTCCCTATATCTGAGAACTGGGAAGCCTATGCTTTTGTGCCACGAGAGAAATCCAAGAAAATGAACTGTTTCCACAAGGAAACAAATTTCTCCTACAACATGAAATACCAAGGCCTCCATGTCAGCAAAGATACAGCAATGAAACAATGAGCTGGCAGCAGATGAAAATAAGGAGCTCAAAGAAAAGTAAACAAGATCTAAAACCACAGGCACATTAATTCACTCAACCTAAACATGGATCTAGAATCAACTAATTGCCAATTGAGTTGGGGTTGACCATTGTAGCTAATAGCAATCCGAAACAGTAAGAGTCACAGAGCATTGCAATTCTGTAATGCCTAATCAAAAGCAAGGTCAACAATATTTCACAAACAAAGTTATTGGGAAAAGAACAGTAAAACATGGTCATGGAATTTACCTGCTGCCCTGTATCTGTACGGATATGTCCTCGTTGGATCTAATTGTGTTGCCATAATAAGATCACGCTTTGCCATGTCACGTTCACAATATTCTGAACGCTTCTCATATGCTGAAGCATTATTGTGTGCCTTCTCTATCAGCTTCGTCATCTCATCATATGCAGCTTTATGCTTATTTTTTAGATGAAATACTCGTGCTAGACCCCGATGTGCTCGTGTATGCTTGATGTTGAGTGCATTCATGTAGCAGTCAGCAGCAAGATCCAGCTTTTCGCAGTCTACATATACACTACCTAAATTATTCAATGTCTGCAGAATTGCAGAATCACTCAGAACTCTAAACCAATGCATCGAACATAGATAGTTAAGAGTTAAAATTGTGCCAAAAATACTTACTTGTCCCTTCCGAAGGCCATCTGAAGGGCATCTAAGAGCTTCCTCTAGAAGTTGGATAACATATACTGAGGACTCTTGATCAAGACTAGAATCTGCTAAAGCAAATGCTTTGAGAAAGAAAGCTTCAAATGATTGTTGGATGGAGATTGACTCCTCTGCCTTGGCTGGTGCTTCCTCACGATGACCAGTGTCGTACAATAACCATCCCTCATAGATGAGGCTTTCATATTCTGAAGTAGAATGGTTTCTAGCCAACTGTAGACTACGCATTGCAGCCCTTTGACAATTTAACCAATAGAATTTGGTGGCAAATTTTTAGAACAGTAAACTACTAAGGTCAACAGAATATTACTACTAAGATGAACAGAATATTACATTCTATCAATAATTGAATTTAACTAAAACAGTGTCGAAAGAAGCCTCAATTATCCGAATCAATCACTGAGAAATAGCCTCCAGTGCTATTGCGACAGACGACATGTTCTATGATCAAAATTTACATGTACAACTCACATACAGCATTTGATATGGGACAGTTAACATGTAAGATATCAGTTAATTTATTTACGAATATTCACTCACAATTAAGGACTAGTAGGAAGCAAATGCTGAATGAATTTCCACCATTTACGATAGAATATTTTGAGGCAAAGACCAATTAGAATTAAGAGGGAATGGGGGTGGTTTTACTTTAAATCTCCTTCATGTTCTGAAGTAGAATGGTTTCTAGCCAACTGCAGACTATGCATTGCAGCCTTTTGACAATTTAACCCATAGAATTTGGGGGCAAATATTTAGAACAGTAAACTACTAAGGTCAACAGAATATTGCCACTAAGACGAAGAGAATATTAAATTCTGTCAATAATTGAATTTAACTAAAATAGTGTCAAAAGAAGTTAAGCCTCACTTATCTGAATCAATCACTGAGAAATAGCCTCAAGTGCTATTGCGACAGATGACACTTTCTATGATCACAATTTACATGTACAACTCACATACAAAATTTGATATAGGACAGTTAACATGTAAGATATAAGTTAATTTATTTGCGAATATTCACTCACAATTAAGGACTAGTGGGCAGCAAATGCGGAATGAATTTCCACCATTTACGATAGAATATTTTGAGGCAAAGAGCAATTAGAAGTAAGGGGGAAGGGGGATGGTTTTACTTTAAATCTCCTAAAACTAATAAGCCATCTGTGCAGACAATTATGAATCAAATTTCCACAAAAATATACCATATGATATCACCATAATGGCCGTGCTTGCTGCATTGTCTTGACGGTAAATTATTACAATTTCATATAGATTTTATTCTATTTAACTTGTTTGTATTTAACACAGAATCCACCATGCCTCTAAATGGGCATATACGTACATCTGAAAATAATGCAGAAAAAAATATTGCTTGGCTTATCATAAATTCAGAATATTAATCTTCAATTTAAGTTCCGAAAGGAAAATAAAAAGTCATAATCTACAACGGCATAAAGTAGTTGATTTTTACAAAAGAGCATTAAATGCAAGTTCTTCAGTATAGATAAAAAAAATTATCTATTAGAAAGAATCTATGCTGAAAATTCCATTCATGGAAACAGTGAAAGGACATTTTATTTAACCAGTAAAAGAGTTTGTCATATTACCTTAAAAGGAGGAGAGACTGCCTAGACCATAGGAGATTCTTTCCAGGGTCATTTGCCAACATATGGCGCATGACAGCTAAGGAACCAATATCATCAACAGAAGACCACCTGTCATATAATTGCATCCAGCAATCAGCCTGACTCTGCTGCTGAACAAGAGATGCAGGAGCTCCACCAAGAGACCACCATGCATTTTTTCCATGAAACATCATGTAATTTGGTTCTAAAGTCAAAAGTGCCCGGGCATCTCTTAGAGCTCCTTTATAATCCCCCATCGCAATTGAAATCCAGGCCCGTAACTCAAGGCAGTCAAGGGACACCTTAAAACCGATTATTTTATTAATTTCTGAGATGGCTGCTCCAATCTTGTTTTCCTCTAAAAATGAAACAGCCTGGTATTTGTATGGAAAAGAAAGGGTTGGATCCAATTCTGTAGCCATTTCTAAATCCAACATCTTCTCCTTCCCAACACAGTACAGAGAACGTTCCTGACGCATCCACCCGAGAGGCTTATAATCTGAGACAAGTGAATTAATCAGCTCGTACGCTGAATACCTATGGCCACGCTTGAACTTGGCCCTTGCAACGCCCACTAATGAATAAATATGACCAGACTGGAAAGCTGCCTCAAACCAACTTTGAGCATCTTTGTACTCTTTTCTCTCAAGCATCACAACACCTAACTGGTGATATGCAAGTTGTCTCTCCCAACTTTCTGTCGCACACTCTGTCAACCTTTCTAGAAGCATCACAGTTGTGTTAGATTTCATATCTTCCTCCAATCTGGCTCAAAAGTAATACATAGAGAACAAGCATGTCCAACTTGAGCCAATCTTTCCCTTGCATCCGAACTACAAAAAAATTTCATCACAATAGGACAGTGCATCGAATTGGGGAGCTCCCTCAAGAAAACCTGCAAGCAAGCAGCCACAAGAAGATAAGCATTTTCCTCCAGTCTAGGCTCAATTAACAACAGGGCATCCTCCATGTCATTTACCAAAGATGCTAAATAAGCATCACAAGCAGACTTCAAATTGTCGCAACAAAACCTATTTGAGAAAGAAAGAAGCTCCATAATTTTTTGCGGATTTCATTTTGTCCTGCTATATACCTCAGCAGCTCTCATTCCCTCTACAGAGATACCATTCAGGGTAAAATTTATCCTCTCTCTTCTTGACTCCCTGGAACCACCATACAACATTGTCCTAAATGGTGTTGATAATGAAGCAATATTGGACCGTATACATCTAATCTCATCATCTCCAATACAAAATGACATATCCCCATCATCATCAGAAGTGGAACATTCTTCATACGCAATTGAAGAATCATCCTCGAATTCCCCTTGAGGGGTCCTAGAACAAATACAAGGATCATAAATAGATTCCGGATTATAGCCAGCTACCAAGGTACCAAGCATCATATTTTTTCTTTTGACAATTGTATTATATTATATATTTTTTCTTTTCTGATGAGATGAGATTAGTGGATTGGCGTTTTCGAGTGAAAAATAAAATTTAAACCCACGTGAACATGATTGATGATTTGTTATATTTATAGAATGGAAATTTGTTTTAAGAAATAATTCATTTTATTTGTCCATTTCCGTGTATATGTATATAAACCATTCGTAACATTCTAAAGTTTCCCTTTAGTAAGACTAACATAATTAATTTATTTAGTATTATTGTATTCCTATATATGTGGTTTGAGGCAGCAGATATTTTAAATCCTTTTAAGAATAATAAAACCAAAATTGTAGAAAAATAGCGTTAGTTCTTTTGGGCCATTAGATGTTTACCTTCCTATTTTAAGGATATAATAAACAAAAAAAAAAAAAACCTCAATGGAATAGAATTGTAATGAAATAGTTATTTTGTAAAAATAAAATATAGCTAAATGGGATGAAGCAACTATAACAATAGTTTGATTTAGTTGAATAAAACATTATAGGATTCAAATATTCTAAAGCAATTTTTTATTTCACAAAAAGTCAGAATAATCATCTAGTGAGTGAGGCACTAAATTACTGTTCTAAGATTTCATAAAATAAAATCATAATCAACTATTTTATAAATAAAATAATTATATTACTGTAATACATTAAATATGCCGATAATAAAATTTTCATTCCATTAAATCAAATACCCTTTTAAAGTACAAGGAAAAACAAAAACAAATAAAAAAGAAAGTCAAAACAGGCCTATAAACCCATTTTGGCATTTGCAAATCATCTCCCTTTCCTTTTGTTAAAATGGGCACTCAAGACCCAAATTAAGATTTAGATTTAAGAACAATTACATTTGCGCTTAATTCTGAAACAATTTGGATAGAAAAGTGATGGTTTTTATTTATGCTAGAATACACTCTCGCTGTGTTTTGAAATATTGAATTTAATTTTTGAATATAATGTTTATATTAATGTATCATACTGATGTTTTAATCTAATTCTCTTGTTTTTTCATATCGTAACTCATGTTTTATCCCAATACATCACATATGTTGTATAATTTATAATAGTAATTCAATTTAGAGAAAAATTCATGTGTTCATATCTTTAAATTGAAAGTATTATAAATTTATACAAATTTTTATATGTCGATAATTTTTTTTATATAAATTTTGATATGTTCGTATATTCATCTCTTGTTCATAATATTTTCGTATCATGTTGTGCTTGTATAATATCCCAATTCATCCTATATTTTATATAATTCACCATCGTGATTTGATTTTAACTTTACGACACAACACAAGGGAAAAATAATTAAAATACAGTATGAAAAATAACATGAATGCAATACAAATATACATACTTGTCAAAATATACATAAAATGAATTAATATATAAAACTTTATATTAATTTAATTATTTGTGCAAGTTTTAAACATGATGTTTATGTTAATGCATCAAAGTTACAATGATCAAATTCTTAAGTCACTATACTTAGAATTTTATTGAACCTAGGGACAACTTTTAAAGTAAAGTAAAAGTGTCCAAAATTATCAAATTTAATCTAGAAAAATTATAACTTAAATCATTATACAACATCTAACATTAAATTGGTAATTATATTACAATTAAATTTAACAATTTTGAACATAATATAATTATATGAATCAAATATAATATAAAAAATAATTAAACACGACGAGATACCTAAAAATAAAATGATCGTAACAAATATACAAATCGTTCTGTTTTTTTCTCTTTCTTTTTCCTCTCTCATTCTTGTCTTTTTTCCTTCACTACAATAAAAGAAAATGGCAGCTTAACCAGATTACCCGCCACATCCTAATTAATCCCTAAGCTTAGGTTTCTTCAAAACCATACTTTTTGATTTCAAATTAATCATTCTTGTAGATTAGGGATAACTTTTATATTTAGTTATAGATATATCTTTGAAATATCATTTCCGAATCTTCAGTTATAAAGATAAGATGTCATTCCCCAAACGGTAGTTATAAAAAAATTAATGAAAGTACAAGGAAATTAATTGTATAGGATTATGCCTGTCATTACGGGGAAGGTACTTAATTAACATTTGACAACTTTGTAACCTTAGTCTTTAGTGGAATCTATTACATACATATACACGTGGGTTTATGTATTCAGGAGTTATAGTCTTACACTATAGATGGGCCATAATTGGATAAAAATCTTTTTATATATTAACTCAACTTGGAACTTAAAATCATAATAGTTAATTTACTCATTAATTTTGATCATGATAAGCACTTCCTAATTAGAATTGAACTTAAAAAATTGCATTAATTCTCATGTTGTACTATTGAAAGATATATTATATTGACGTGGCCAAATATTCAGCTCAAGGTATCACTTGTCGTCCATTGGAAGGTGTATGTAATATGCTATCAATATAAAAGTTTGGTCTCCTGTCACTTAAAAAGTGTCAAATATCACTCCTATTTCAAATTGCATAGACTCATTCCACTCCCACTCAAAAAAACACACACACACACACACACATATATATATATATATATACATGTATATATATTTCTTTAATTAAGATCTTATCCCCCATTTCGACTCTTTTATTTTCCTTCGTTTTTCTCGTA
>JBBYHL010087882.1:0-16926 GCA_038381835.1 Adansonia madagascariensis | reverse complement strand
ATATATATATATATATGTATTGAGTGAATGGGGTGAAGAATTCTTCCCTCTTGCTCGCTCGGGGCCATGTACACAGTATTATTTCAAATATTATAACATGCTGAATGCATAATAATTATTTGTTTTATTTAAGGCACATGCAAATGCAATTAATGCATTGTGACAATATGCAGAATGATGGTCATGGTCTCAAGGGGACCAAATATAGCACTGTGGCATTAGCAGCCACATACTAAAGTAAATTTCGTTTTCAACCTTGAGAGCCATGGACTGGGTACACTCTCTCTCTCTCTGTGTGTATATATATATATATATATTGAATTTATATCCGATACATTCTGTGAATCCATTATCACTTAATTAAAATTAAATTATTTATATTTATTTTTATAATTTTTTAATAAAAAGGCATCATCTAATTCGTTAATATATACATATATATTTATGTATATGTTATTTCTTGAAAAAATTTCAAGTGAGAAGAGAACAAGAAATGGGTTAATAATTTAATAATGTTTAAGGAGAAAAATAATGTGTATTGTGGGCTTCCTTCTTAATTTGCTGATTTAAAAAAAAAAAAAAAAACTTTGTTTCCTTGAACGGTTGAACCTATATTTTTATTATGTGTGTTTTAAGGAGTTTTTTCCAAAGAATAAATAAATCATTTTCTTTTCCTAAATGCTTACTCTTAAGTTTATATATCTAAATATTAAGTGAATGATATATATTATATTTAGGTATTAAAGAAGCTGTAACTAGCCTATTTTTACCTTTATTAGTTTTGTGAAGAACTAAAAGGAATAAAACATAAACAAGAGTTAGCTAGTTGGTTAGCATATATATATATATATATATATATATTATGTTAGAATTTTATATTAAGAAATGCTAAATTAGTGGACCAAAGGAGATAATTTAACCCAAGGATGACAGTAATATTCTAAGCTACTTTCAGTTTTTGAGTTTGGTCTCTGTAAAACCAATAAAACTTAAATTAGAATAACAAGCGATTTTCTAGGTGAACTAAAACTTTGAGTTCAAGACCACATACGATAATTTCTAGTGTTTGAAATCAACCCATAAAAATATTCTTAGGACTTTATTTACTAATAAATAAAAAAATCAATAATAACAATAATAATATATAGACGAGAGATCCTCATATATTGGTATAAAATGAATTTAATTTTATTTATGTACATAATTTTTTCTATAATTTATATTTTTTAGTCCAATCATTATATTTTAATCCTTTATTCATGAAAATAATACAAGTAAAATTTCAAAACCCCACTTGAATATATTTTGAATCCATTTGAATTTTTTTACTGATAAAACCCATGAAAAAAAAAAATCTTTCTGAGCACGGGTTTTTCTAGTCTAAATGTATCGTGTCTTTACCACGAATTATTTTTCTTGGTTAACAATAATTGTAGTTTTACCAATATCTGCAAGTTCTTTAATTTTGTTTATCCTCATAGAGGAAATAAGCTAATTAAGTGGTATACCATGTGTAGACACACGTACTACAATGGACGGGACAAAGAGTCGCGATCTCGCGAGGGTGAGCTAACTCCAAAAACTCATCCTCAGTTCAGATTGCAGGCTGCAACTCGCCTACATAAAGTTGGAATCGCTGGTAATCACCAGTCAACCATACAATGATGAATTCATTCTCAGATCTTGTACACATCGCCCGTCACACTATATGCATAAGGACTCAAGCCTAATCATAAGTTATGAGATTACCAAAAATGCAATTCAACAAATTAAGATATATATATAATAATTTTCCCTAAACTCAACATATATATATATATATATTCCAAAATACAATAATAAAATATATCCTTTCCCAAAAAGATCAGATAAATGAAAAGTTAAAATATGAATGCTGAATGCCCAAAGAATATTCTTAAATATGTACGTGTATATACAAAGGGTCCATCGGTGAATGGTGAGGGCAGGCAATGAGTTTTCTCTTTGCAGTGAAGGAAGAGCATGCCTGATTTTCTTGAGAACATAAGTCCATATATATATATATATATATATATATATATATATATGTTCCAAGCTACCAAGATTATTTCCGTTTAATAAATTTGCATGGTATATAGCTATTAGCAAGTAACATGCACGTATTGATTTATTAACCGTTTCAGATGAGAGAGAGAGAGAGAGAATACCTTCAACCGACCAAATAAAACAATTTATTACATTCGAGCAAAAGTCGTGAAGCTTCTTGGAAATTTAGTTTGGTTTTCCTATTTTATTTTAATTATTTAAAACTCAAGTCACATGCTTGGATAAGTCGATAATTTATGTATTTGTATTAATTTTTATATATTTTTACATTATATTTGTATATATTTAAATAAATTTTGATATGCTTATAATTTGTATCATATAAATTTTGATATATTAATATATTTATATAATATTTATATTATATTTTTGTATCATATTTTTTAATTTATTTTTTATTATTACATTCTTATTATATAATCATATCATAATTAAAATTATTAAATATAAATAAAGTTATTAATCATGATCATGTGATTATTCGTGCCAAAGATGGTTAAATCTAATTAATTAATTACTACCATCGGAGTTAGATGCATAAAGGGACAGACATCCTCATTCTCAAATCGTGCAGATCCGCATTAATAGCTTCACATATTCTGACGCCTAATTAAACTATGTATATATATAAAGTAAATATAAGAAAAAGAGCATGAATGTAATATAAGGGGTTGACTTGACAGGCCAAATTAATTTGATTTCAATTGGGGTATAGTAGTTGCTGCCCTTCCTCTTAATTAAGCCGTTGAATTAATTAATTTCTTCTACTCTACTATATGATCTGTACCGATCTTGAGAATGTACAAATATTTGATTACATAAGAGTTTTTAGATCCCTTCTGATTAATTTTCATGGTAAACCTAAAAACTAAAAACTTCCCATGCTTCTTGCAGGTTTAAAAATTAGGTTACCACTACAAGGGACCCCAAGCTACGGTTCTTCAGGAGATACTTCACAGAGGCGAGGCGAGGCCAGTTTTCTAATTTGCATTTGCAGCTACCAAATAGTATTGTCGCTCATTTTTTTCTTAAGTTGTATTGTCATTGACTAGCCTTCAAAGACATGGAAGATACAGTGCCATTTTGACAAAGAATATACTAACAACTTGATAACATAGAAAAACAACAAAACGGTAATAATAAACTATATATTGGATAGCGGGGATAGGGATCTAGGGGCAGAAGTTAGTAACAATTAATTACATATATAGAGTTAGATTTGTAGAATATTTGTATTTCTTTATATGCATGATGAGCATAGCGGCTGTACAAAAATTTGAAATCCTGTGTATTAACTCAGTAACTGTATATTAATCCTAATCAAATAGATTATTTTTAAAAACTGGAAAATTGACTGATTGTAACATATCTTTTGTAGAAATTAGAGTAAAGTAAGAGTTGCTGAGAAAGCTGACTCTTAAATGTATGTGTCGGCAAGATCTTTGTGAGTAGAATGACGGGATAGGAACGACAGTTTTAAAGGGGAAGAAACCTGGACAGACTGTTATATACTCTACTCCAGTAAGTATAAATGTGTTATAATAGGTCCACGTCAGTAACACGTGGGAGGAATGAAAATGTTCCCTGCTAACCGATATATAGTAAATTAAGGGTCGATGTTTACTTATATAACAGAAAATTAAGAACCTGCAAAACCTATTGCTGTAATGAACAAAGACTAGGAAGCGGGGATCAGCGATAGTGTATGGGTTTTAGACAGGAAGCCTTTGAACAAATTAAGGCTGCCTTTCTTCCTTTTTTCCTATTCAATATATTAGGAAAGAATCTTCATATGTGGAACAATCATAATACTATTAAGCAAGTTGTAACTAAACTAAACTAAACTAGCCTTAAAAATTAAAAACACATCAAAATTGGTCAAACAAAGTTTTCCCCATTTGTTGGATTATATCTCTACATCCCTTACTTTCTGTAATGATGAAAATTAGTAATTAGTATTGCTTTTACATAACATAGTCAAGTTTGTTATAATTACAAATATCAATTAAAATAAATATAATGATAAATTTTAATACCCTATTATAGTGGTAAATTTATCCATTAACCATTGAATTAATGTTAAGGTTTCACACCCATGGTCGACCCTAATGCATACAAGTTAGCTTTACATGACAGCCATAAGCGATCATAGGCATCTTGTGGAAAGTGAAAATCGAAATATTTACCATCTCAGCCAACACCCCATGCTTCAAGGATATAATGATCATCTTCTAGGCAATAGTTCTAGTAGTTTCAGGTACCATAATTAACACCCATTATTCAATCTTCCACGTTTCTTAAATGTACGTACTAGTCTTCAAATACGGAATTAATTTCTACACAAAATTCCAACTTATTTCAAGATACGGAGATGCTTCCTGGAATAGCCTCGAGTGCTTGAATCGTAATCCTTATACAAACAGGAGTTTCTTTGATGAACAAAGACCAGGATTGCCTGGAACTGTGACGGAGAGGATCTTTGGCGGCAACAATAGCAAATGGACCGATTACAGTTTCGGGATGTGCACTTCCCCTTTCAATGCACTACGTAGTTGGAAAAGCCATGAAGTGAAGAATGAATTCTCAACTTCCCACAAACTTGAACCGTTCCAAACCCAGCCAAGATTAGACCCAGTTGAGCTCAACCCCATAAGTCCAACGCAAGCTAAAGTAGAAGATCACACAAATTTTTGCAGAAGCGTCCTTTCTGATTTAAAGAAAACTAATGCACAATCCTCTAAGGCTATAAAAAGAAAGAGTTTAGATTGCAACCTTGATTTGGATCTATATTTAGGGCTCAGGCAGTTGGAAGAAGAAAGCCAGAGAATTTCAAAGGAAGACGATGCTGGCAGTGAGTTATCTCTGTCATTGTACTCACCATCACCCTCAAAGCTTAGCAGATTAATTGAAAGGAGAAGATAGTAAGGAAAGTGCAAGAAGGGTAAGCACTCTAGATCTGACTATATGAATGAGATAATTCTAAGTGAGATCTTGAGGTACTTATTCGAGAGGAATGTTTTTCTCATTGTCCTGTACACCAATGTTACAGCAATTGATAATAAACTTTTTGTCTTTGCATTGATTCTCTGCCGTTTCCTATCCATTATCTGCCCTATTAAATTGAATTTAGAACCAAAGATGACATGCTACAATTCCAGCTTCATATTCTTAGTGACAATAGCAGAAGAACGCCATCTCCTTTGGGCAAGAAATTAGGCAGAAGGGTCCTATAAATATATTTCCACAAAGTGTTGATATTCCATCGAGATAGAAGAAAAACTCCATATATGCATATACAGAGCAGGAAGCTTCATTCATCCATTTATGGCCTTGAACAGAATTTAGATTATTAGAGAGCTTGCTACTGTTTTAACTTAATTATAATTATTTTAAAGTGTATGGTCGAACAGTGCTGCAGTCTGAAAATAGAACGGAAAAATAGCTAGCAACTTAAAGAATATTAATCTAACAGGTCAGGGTCCTGAGAGATTTTGATTTCAATATTTGGTCTTGCAATCTAAATATATATATATATATATAGCTGTATTTTTTCTTTTTTTATAAATGCCTTCTTTCATCAGGAAATAGGTGAGAGCAAGCATGTCTCTCTCGTATTTTAGTGCTTGGTATTCAACTGCAACGTAAGCCCAGTCAAACATGACTGTTCTAGGCGGGGCACGCAAGTAGGCATAGACGCATAGTTACTCAATTGCTAATTTTCCTTCAAAATAATTTAAAAAAGAGAAGAAAGTTTCTAATTCATCTTCTTTCTTTTCCTTTTTCTTTCTCATGAGTTTCCATGCTATGTTTTATTGCATTTTTTTTTTGGGGGGGGGGGGGGCGGCAATATCATGCGTTGAAGTTCATAGAAAGCAATCTGTGGAGCTATCACCGAGACTCTGGCCTGAAAATGTCACCCAAATAGAAGATGATAAAGAGAAAAAGGAAGTTTACAATGTATTTCGGATAAGGTTGTTGAATTTTTTAATCGGATAAGGAAAACATGGTAACTTTGATAAAGGTATTTTGGGTTTTCTATGTATTCCAGCTTCCTCAGCCGCGATTTCTGAGCTGAAACTTTGTTCGCAAGCAGTCTAAAGAACCAATAAAAGATTAGTAGAAGAAATTATTTAGCTATATAAATGCGGTTTACTTGTTGGGATCTGTCAATAGTTGTCGCTAAAAAATCCCGTCCAAATTGATAAATAAATAATAAGTAATTTTAGGCGATCGAGTCCACTGTTTGATATTCTTGAGTCCATGCTAGGTTCGAAGTTCCGACACCAATTCCGGGGCTTAGTTTTGAGATGAGTGTCGTCGATTATGAGAGACGAAGCCGATTATGAATCCTCAGTTTCTTTGACTTTGTGATCGATAGCTAGCCTTCTCATCACTATCACCTTCTTTGAGATTCAAGCACCCTTCTGCACCAATAGAGCTCTGAACAGACCCTGCTCCAACCAAAAAAGGCTTCTTCACAAAGGCAAGAGGGAATCAGTTGCAGACATTCGAGGCATATAAGGCCTAGGTGGGTTCAATGGCTTGGAGGGACGGCGTCAACTCCACAATTTAAAGGGAAGAAGATGAGTAGCTTTTTTCAGCGTTCATCATCTGATCGCGATTTGGATAAGTTTCATTCTTGGGAGACATTATTTATAATTATATTTCTTAAGCAATAACCTGCAAGGAAAAAGTTTCGGTTGATATATCTGATTTAGCACAAATGCAAGCAAATTAAGTCCCAAATTTTAAGAAGTGACACCCATACCCATGTAAGATATGTTTGGATGAGGGATTATAGGCCCAAAATTAAAAAACTTCCAAGTCCAAAAGCCCGTGTAGTAGTTTACAAGGCAAATGAGTTCACTAATTGGACTCAAAAGGACTATAGACCCAAAAAAACTTATTATCGGATTCAGGATCATGACAACTGGGACACGAAAGTATGGGTGCGGCAACAACCTGAACAAATTTCCTATTCATATTTACAATTTCATTCTTATGCTTTCAGTGAGAACGAGAGAAATCGTTCCAGGTTACTCATTAGTTTCTACATCGTTTGATTTGATCATTTCCTTTCTTTTACTTTCACTTTTATTCCTGAAAAACTGCATTTATACATTTGGTTCATTGAATTCGACATGCCCCCAAATTTAAACATCAATTCTACTAGTGGAGTTAGTGGCGAACTTTCCATTCACAATTGATGGAGTAATAGATCTCTGTAAGCGAGCATCATTACTCAATCTTTGTATGGTGGCTTGTCCACCTAATTCATACCTTGCAATCAAAGAGATATGGTTTAATTTAATTTTCTCCTGTATATTTCAGTATGTGTTACGGAGTTTGTAAATGACTGGCACTGCGTATGATCAACTTCTCATATGGACAGCCAAACGCTCGAAAGACTTGCAGATCAGATCAGAGGAGCTTCAATGTTACAAAGCACCAAGTCTGATTGAAGAATTGCAGAACATTAATGGTCATAATATCAGCTTAGCTTTTGGGATCATGTATCCTATAGAACGTTAAAATGAGCAGTTTACTTGTGCAAACTGGAGGGAGAGAAGAGCAGCTATCTTGATATGCCTCTTTGAGGGCTACCAAGGCGAGCTACGAAGTTGTCATCTCACCCTTGTAAGTAAAATTTGGCAAATAATTCCAGTTTAAGCGCTTTCACTTCATAAGCATATTGACCTGCACTTTAGTGCTTACTTATTTCTTCATTGAACTTGTAAATATACTGGTCATCATGTTTGAAACACCAAAAATTTTGAGGCCTACTCATAGAGAAAGAACTTCGCCGACGTGACATATTTCAGTTTCGAATTTCAACTAGTCAAAAATTTTGGATACTGGAGAATTTTTCTCTTAAGGAAATAGAAGATGTAGCGTTGCAAGGTGGAAAGATGGGAGGAAAGAGATGCGGGTGACTCTGCTACTGCATTAAGAGAAGCTAAGGAAGAGATTGGATTGGACTTGTGTTTAGTTCAAGTAGTTGCAAATTCAGATCCCTTCATCTCTAAGGTATTGAGAAATTCACAATTTTCAATAGGCTTTTTCTTTAAATTTAAGTCTAAGATTCTAAATCTAAACTTCATGCAGAAGCAACTCAGGGTTGTTCCTGTGGTAGGACTTCTTGCCGAAATTGAATACTTCAGGCCTGTGCTGATCACTAATGAGTTTTGCTGCTGTTTCTGATGTTCCACTGGAAATATTTCTCAAGGTCAAAATTTTGGTCTATTGATTAAGTTGAAAATGGATAGCAAACGCTCCTTATATATATATATATATATATATATATATTCCCTAAAGCCATTTTTAGTTATAACAATTCCATGAAAAGAGGGGACGTGGGGTATAGTGACCGTCATTGTATCAACTTATTAACTGACAGGTGCAAACTTAACTGGAAAAATCACATTCATATTATTGCAACCCTTTCCATTGATGAAGACATTCAGGATTTTGCAACTAACTTTATTCTGCTATTCAGCAGGCAAGATAAACATAGATGTAAGAAAGGGCATGGAATAGTTTGTCGGGCAACTTCAGCCAATCAGTGATCAAGATTTGATGTCTTCTTGTTCCATGTATTTGTCAATCAATATATTATGCTGATTTTATTGAATAACATAAATTCTATTCTTTTTGATTAATCTTTTACGTATCTAATATTTTATAAGAACAGAAAGTACGTAGTATCAAAAAGCAATTCTGCTACGGCATCTCAGAAACTGCTCATAGTCTTCAGCCAAACCTTGTTCTCAAAATTCCTGTGAGTAAAAAGATGATATGAGCTGGTTTCTCAAAATTAAAAACAGGTCTGGAACTATTTAAGCGGTTGCTTTAACTTGCCAAGTTATCGTTCTTTCTCGTTTTCTTTGAAAGACCCCAAAGACAAGTGACTTGGGTTAGAATGAGTTTCAAGCTTCCACCTAACGATCTTGGTTTTTTTGCAACACGCAATTTTCATGTAAAAATATACTATTTTCTCCTCTGTTTCTTCAGCTTTTTTGGGCATCCCTTTCACTTCTATGCAAATACTTTATGAAACCATCGGACTTGAGAACAGTTTAGCGCCTACAAAATTAATGTAAACGTGATACTATGTGTAGAACTATATTCTTACTTTTCATTAAATTCATAAATGTGATTAGATATATCAAAGACTATGATATGATATCTATATAAAAGTGACTTATTTATATAAAAAATTTCCACTAAGAATATCATGTCGTAATATACAATACGGTTATTCCTAATATATTTACTCACATTTATTAGTTTAACCCTTTTGATTAGACTGCAATTGCATTAGGTTAAATATTCCAAGGACCCCATGCTACTACAATATGTCCCGTTGTTCTAGCATCACATTCATTGACCCATCCCAAGCTTAGCAAGTTCGCAACGGCTTCGGGGCGAACACGTGGGTCAAAAGACAGAGCCCTTTCTCCCAAGTCACTAATTTTCAACTTGGACAAAGTCTAATTCAAAAAAAAAAAAAAAAATCATTATTGATACGAACTTTCCAAAGAACTTTCCAAAAAGAAATTATCATCATGTTAAAATAAGGAAAAGAATGTCACCCTACAATGCATTCTCACTTTCTTCTATTAACAATCCACCTAAATTAATATATATATATATATATAGTGGTTAAACACGACATTTAACAAATACACTTGCCCCAGGTGCATGCTTCTGGGTCAACCCTGCGCACCTCACGCTAAGTTTAGCCATGGATGCCGATCAGATAGCCTACACGACACACGAGATCGCTCCAGCAGTGCCCCCATGGCTGAACAAAGGAGACAATGCATGGCAAATGATAGCATCAACTCTGGTTGGGCTTCAGAGCATGCCTGGTCTTGTCATCCTCTATGCAAGTATTGTAAAGAAAAAATGGGCCGTCAACTCAGCTTTCATGGCCCTTTATGCCTTTGCAGCAGTTCTCATTTGTTGGGTCCTTTTATGCTACCGCATGGCGTTTGGTGACGAACTCCTCCCTTTCTGGGGGAAGGGTGCACCGGCTCTTGGCCAAAAGTACCTTGTTGGCCGAGCCAAGGTCCCTGAGCGCAGGCAGAAGGTCACGAACGGTACCTATGGGCCCACCGAGCCTCTTTATCCCATGGCTTCGCTTGTGTATTTCCAATTCACTTTTGCTGCTATTACTCTTATATTGCTCGGTGGTTCTGTTCTTGGTCGCATGAATATTAAGGCGTGGATGGCTTTTGTGCCTCTATGGCTTATATTCTCATATACTGTTGGAGCTTTTAGTCTCTGGGGTGGAGGCTTTCTCTATCGCTGGGGTGTCATCGATTACTCTGGCGGATACGTTATTCACCTCGCCTCTGGGATCTCCGGTCTCACAGCCGCATATTGGGTAACATAAATCACACTTGTTTAATTAACTATCAGATTTCAAGGTTTACAATTATGTCCATAAAACTGATTCTTAGAATTATGTACAATAATATGACACAGGTTGGACCAAGGATAAAGAGCGACAGAGAAAGATTTCCACCGAACAATGTTTTGCTGATGCTTGCAGGTGCTGGCTTGCTGTGGATGGGATGGTCAGGGTTCAACGGGGGAGCGCCATATGCTGCAAATATTGACTCTTCAATAGCAGTACTGAACACAAATGTTTCCGCAGCAACGAGCCTTCTTGTCTGGACATCTCTTGATGTTGTGTTCTTTGGGAAGCCTTCCGTAATTGGCGCTGTTCAGGGAATGATGACAGGACTTGCTTGCATCACTCCAGGAGCGGGTCCGTTCCTAATTTTCTTCATAGAAACGATAATTTGGAGAATCATATATAGGGCAATTTTGCAGAAATTATTCCGATTTAGAACTAGTTAAAATAAGTGAGTTGCTTTGTTGTGCAGGGCTGGTGCAATCCTGGGCTGCTATAGTCATGGGAATGCTTTCTGGCAGTATTCCGTGGGTATCCATGATGATCCTTCACAAGAAATGCAGTTGGCTACAAAAGGTAGTTAATCGTACAATATTTGTCCACAATTTTGCTTCTTTTCGTTTCGGTAAATGCGTGGCTTGCATCCTAGTCCTAGATTTGTGTTTGGCTTAGTTTGATTGTTTTCATCACTTTTTCTGCATTGAATCTATACATATATAATGTTTGACCTCAAAAAGTTAGAAGAAACTCTAGAAAGATTAAGATTAGGTAGATGATTTTGAGTTTTGACTGGACTTTGAGAGCATTAGATTTAGTGGGAAATGTTCGAAGTCACTGAATATATAACAGGACTCACATCCCTGCCACGGTTCACATATGATCCAAGAGGCTACAAGATTAAATCCTGGAACCTACCTACCATCACCTCAACTCGCAAACCTCTTCTCTTGCGATATTGCATCCATTTTCAAAATCAAATTAATTAAACGTATCGTTGGTCATCCATATAAAAGAGATTTCAGCTCATTAATGAGATTTATTTATTTATTATTATTATTATTATTATTATCGTATAGTCAGATGGAAAATATTAAACAAACAGCAGCTTATACAAAAATGTTGATGGTTGTCGTTTCCCCCTTTTCTGCATACTTAAAGTCATTGTTTATCCAAAAGAAAATGATGAGGTTGGCCGCCCCGCATGTGGAAATTAACATCCAGTCTCTCTCAGTGATGGAATTAATATGTTAATCAGCATTAAAAAAAAAAAAAGAACAAACAAACAAAATAGCCGGAGCAGTGAATTGTTGACCATTGTTTACGGATTATTAAAAGAAGACCGTACCGTCATCATATATAAAAAAAAAATTGACATCCACCCATTGGGTTACAGCTTCCCAAGTTTGAAATCCTTCTTTATTTCTTTTCTACACGTTTGTTTATATGCATTTTTTAAAATTTATTTATCCTGTCATATTAGATAGTAGATGGAGCTATTCTTTAATTTGTTCTCTCTCTCTCTCTCTCTCTCTCTCTCTCTCTCTATATATATATATATATATGTATATAATTTTGATATTGTCAGTCAAAAACTAGAATTGGGAATTCAATATCTTACATAAATACTCGTAAGAATTGATAACCAATTGAATTAATTCTAGCTGAATAATTAATTTCGTGCCACAATATTGAAGCCATCAAAGTTTATCACATAATCAAGGCCTAAAATTCTTCCGAAACACTAGTACTATGAATCTAATTTTGTGCTTTTGTTATATATGTGACCACATGCAGGTCGACGATACACTGGGTGTATTTCACACGCATGCAGTTGCTGGCCTGTTGGGCGGCCTCCTCACGGGGCTATTGGCAGAGCCAGACCTCTGCAAGCTAATACTACCAAACGACACAAGGGGTGCATTTTATGGTGGGAACGGAGGGGTTCAATTCTTGAAGCAAATGGTAGCAGCCCTGTTTATCATTGCTTGGAATGTAACATCCACAACAATAATTCTTCTACTAATAAGGCTGTGTATCCCATTAAGAATGCCTGATAACCAGTTGGAGATTGGAGACGACGCTGTCCATGGAGAAGAAGCATATGCTCTTTGGGGTGATGGAGAAAAATATGACCCAAAAAGGCATGGTTGGCATGCGTCAGAGGTGACAGCACATTCGCCTTATGTGAATGGTGCAAGAGGAGTAACCATCAGTCTTTAACTCCATCTGCATGCGGACATGAAAATATAAAATATTTGATGTAAATTTGATTTTCCTGGTGTGAGATTCAGTGATGGGAGGTAAAATATATATCAGAAGTGGAGGTCCACAGCTCCTGGCTTCTTGAATCTAGAGAATGGAGACTACAGCTATTGTGGAATTGGTTCTGTTTAAATCTCAGCAATATTCTTTAGTTTTATGTGGTTTATTAATGCAATTACTTCTAAGGCGTTAGTTGAATTTTAAAACCAACCTAATAAGGCGAATGTTCAACTAAATTTTGTTCATGGCATAGAGAGAAGATGTGCCGCCAGCATGAAATATTGCCTGAACTTGACTGCAGCTGAAGAGGCCGTCTTTTTTCTTGATAAAAACAAACGAAACAACGTATATTGCCCAACCACCTGATTCCTTTCTCACCGAAAATTCATTAGCCTATGCCCTTTTCCTTCAGATTCTGGGAGAATATCTATTATCTATCGGGTGACACACGTCTTTTATTCGATCGAAGCAAATGATTTTTGAAGTAAGATTGCATGCAATAGCAATTATAAAATGAAAATAAGAGTTAAAAATGGGAGATGATTGCCTTAATTTAGACAACTGATATATGATAATATATATGGCCTAGCAACGATTTTATTTGACGATCAAAGGACAGGTCTTGTCTGCTCAATCCACGTTCAACTTCAACCAGAGACTCGTTTATCGCGCTAGTTACCTTTAGGGCCCCCATATGTGCTACAAAGTCTTCTCAAAATTTCCTATTCCTTTTCTGAACACCATTTACATTAGGCCATAAAAGTTGTCAACAAAAGGCTACATGGCTGTATGCAAATGTTAAAGAAGATCGACAATTTTAAAGGATGTCACTCACCGCTGACAAACGTTTACGTGGATCTAATATCTAATGCAAATACCAATAAATCCATTTTCAGCATCTTAATTATGAAAATGTTTCGTTCGAATGAAACAGAGTAATCTTAACTTGTAATTTATAAATTATATATATTCTGATTGTTCCATTTATATACAAATATATATATATATATATATATGCGTGTGTGCATGTACGAGTCGCGTATTTTATTGCCAACCCAAGTTTCAAGCCGATCATCCAAATTCCCAAGCACATAGCCTGTTCTTGAACTGGGCCAGGCTCAATATAACAAGCTAACGTCCAAGCAACTGAACTGGGCTTTCTGGGCGCTATGTATTCATAGAGTTCAAATTATGATTGGGCTTATTGATCTTCCAGTAAGCGGGTTTTGACACTCAAAACAAAATTCGAACCTCTTTCCCCAGATAAAAATAATAATAATAGCATGCAGCAGGAAGGATCAAATTCCAAGCTGCAAAGGCTTTCTGCTTTCCAACTTTTGGTTAAGTAACAATTTTAATGTCATGCCCGTACTGGCTGGCTACACAGCCGGAAGATGAAGATGACACAACAATTCCCTGCCTCAACACTCAAATCAATTAGTCTTTTAGCGGCATGGTGCTTGGAACTCAGTGTAACATAAGCAGTCAATCATTCGCTAACAAAGAACAGTCCTTGAACTTTGGGAGGTAGAAACACTGAGGTCTCCAACGATGAATCACCCGTATTCGTCCCTCGTTAGAGTTAAAATTTTTTTTATTATTGAACCCTCCATCACCATGCATGTTTCCTTTTATGTCGAATAAAAACAAGTGTTTTAGCAATACTGATGATCACTGTTCGCAACTTGTTTCTGGCACCCATTATTCAAAAGAAGACCCGCCCTTTCATGCATGGTAAACGTCTCTTTCTCCAAAAAAGCTTAAAGAAGAAGAGCCCACCTTTTTCACTTTTCTTCTGCAAATTATCTACAGATCTTTTGTGACGTTTCTCTGACTGAAAAACTGAAAAAACAGCTACACTGTACCCACTATAACAAGTTAAAATCGTATCTGTCTCGGTAACATTGGAAAGAGTAGTAAATCAGATTCAGGCCTCGTTATAGCCATGTTTCTACTCAATTAATATCTTCAATCAAATGGCTAATCCAAAAGGTTACCAGCTTCTTTTGACGTGGTTTTGTTAACTAGTCTAGTCGAAAGCTTTATTAGAAATCATTAATGTATATTAACTGGTCTAAAATTTCTCGGAACAATCAGATATATCTGAAGAAATTTTAACTAGTGTGTGTTGACTAGATATGAGAAGACATGAAAAGCTGGTATTTCAGTCGAACAAGTAAGAAAACCAATGCAAAAACCAGAATCCACGTGTTTTTGGTCACCTTTGTCTATCCTTCTCGTCTCAATGCCTTTTTTTTTCTAGCTTTAATTATATTTTGTATTTCCACGAAATTTCAATTTCATCATTTATGACTGCTGGATAAAGGATGGAGTGACGCAAGCATGGTTGGGAATAGGAAGTTCATACAAACTGAAGCACCGTGCAGGTTTCCCTTATTCAACCAATGAAGAAAGAGAAAAGTTAAACCTAAATAAATTTGTCGATAAACCGAGCATTGGCGATCCAATAATATATAGATATATATAGCTGCTATATAAAAATTTATCTCACGATGATTAATTTGCATCTGTTGTTGTGTTAGCTTAGAGAAGTTGTAAATAGCAGAATAATTGTTGAAATATTTTTAAAATAGCAAAAATTCATATCTTTAGTAATTATAAAGTAATTACTTTTAATTATTTAATTAAGAGTGATGTCTTTTGGTTATTTATCAAGTAGTGTGACTATCCAAACAGATATATATTTGATAGTTATGTCTAAATGAAATGACATTTAATTGTCTATAAATAAAACCTTTCTTATTTGAAAGATATAGATAAAAAATTATACAGAAAGTTATGAATAGAATTTTGATGGTTTTACTATATACTGCTTAGTGCATAGTGGATTGATGTCATCAATGTAAAGCCTCATCAATCATAAGGCTTCATTGTATCCTCGAGATTTACATGCCAATAACCCTTTCACATATCTAATTAATGGGGGGTGAATAAAACCTTAGAGAAAGTGACATTGCTATACGCCTTGAAGCATCCATCAATTTCTAGTGTTTTCGATTCCCCACGTACTAACAATTTTAAGGTTTTGTTTGTGTAATTTTACGAAAAATTTGATTAAAGGTAAAGGAGGATACAATGAAAGGTGCAAGACCCAGCGTTTAATAAACCATTGTCTAACATGAGCATGTTAAGATATAAATATTTGAGGTGACATGTCAAGGGTAAAGAAATGGGCATGGCCAGGATCACAATTTAAAGCCAAAGAGAATCCCCCACCAACGTGCCTACATGGCTATATTTTCGCATTTTAACTATGACCCAACGACATTACTTTAACAATCTTATGTTAGGCTTGAGCCCTAGATTTTTTTATTAGCATAAAGAGCTGCCCACCCAATGATTTCAAGGGAATTTGGCCTCGATGTGTTAGTTCAAACGATATGTGTAAAAGACATGGTAAGATAAAAAATTAAATTGATTTAGATTGTTATTGGTTGCAATTCTTTTAAATTTATGAACTAGATTTGTTTATCATTCATTTGAAAAGTTACGGAGCATCAAGTATGTATTTTTTTTATATATTTAATTAAATCTGAAATACAAATAAATTTAAGTGTTAAAAGAGACAATCAATGGTGGCTCAAGTTTTCAGAATGCTACACATCCAGGTATATTTTGTGAATTTTTATTTAAATTAATTATTTAAGTGTAAAATCATTGATTTTTAGATATTTATTAAGTTATATTAAAGTCTAAATAGCTTATAATGAGACGTCTGTAAAGGTATTTGAAATAGTTACTATAAACTTTACTTACAAATTATTATATTGGTCTTATGATTCATGTTTGTTGTGTATTGCTGGTGACTTATGATATGGATCTTTCATGAATAACTGTGATTATGCAAAATATATATTTGTTGGCAATTATATATATATATATATAATAAACTAAATAAAAGTTTATTATATAGATGAATATATAAGGTGGATCATTTTGGTTGGCTTAAAAAAAATCATAAAACTAAATGGGTTTTATATTTGATTACACATTTTGGTAGTCCACATTAAAAGTGTTAAATAAAATTATGATTACTTAACCTATTTTATTATTTGTCAAATGAATTTATGTTGGTTTTATGAAATAAAAAGTTGGACTATTTTACAAAATTTATTATCAATATAAAAGTGGTTTTG
>JBBYHL010087451.1:20246-35849 GCA_038381835.1 Adansonia madagascariensis | reverse complement strand
ATTTATTATCATGTGAGCCACATAAAGTCTAACATCATTAATTAACAATTTGGTGTTAATTAGTGCTAGGTTGGCTTTGTTTTAGTGTTTTGATGATGCTGAAATTGTCAGCAGCATTTAGTGCGATTTTTCCCCTGATTTTCCACCATGAAAATATTGTGAAAAGTTCATAATGATTGCTGAAAAAATTAGATTAAAATCTAAGATCAAAAGGAATTAATTTTGGACTAATTCGGATGCACTAGGTGCAAGAGTTCGTAGCCACACCACCCTTTAAATTTTGGATCTTGATGCGGCATCAATGGCAGCAAGTAGTTGCTGCATATTTGCTGTATTTTGGAGGTTTAGTGGGAGGAAAATGATGGAGTTCAAGTTGGACTTGAAATACTAGATGGCAAGCATGATAGAAGCTAAATCCTACTTAGGGTAGGAAACCTGATTTTGCGCCAATCTCTTCTATATGGAGTAGGTTTAATTTAGTTTGGTTTTTCTTAAAATTTTAATCTAATATGATTAGGTTATTTTTAATCCAAATAAAATAAAATAATTTTTTTCTAAGTTAGCTAATAGGTGGCACAAACATCTTCCTTAGAGGTTTAGTGCAATTAGGACTATTATTGATCATTAAAAACCTAATTATCCAATTAATTTTTTTAAATTGTTTAAGATATAAATTGGATAATGTAATGAACATAGAATTAAAATCCAAATAATCTGATTAATTGAAAAATATATTTAATTTAAATGATTATTCCTACTTGGAGTAAGATTTGTTTTAATATGATTAGAATAAATGTTAATCATGTAAGAAAATGGTTTTTTTTTTGTTAAATTAAATATGGATCAACTATCTATATTTCAAAAGTTGGTAATCTAAATCAAAACGCATATATATTAGAATATATTCATAATTATTGTGGATGTATTAGATGATTATAGACCAGGTGTAATAGGATCATGGATAAAGGTCAATTGTTTATAGCTATTTAATTTTTTAATTAAATAAGGTCTGCGAACCATGCCTTATCTTTACTTTTAGGGAGTTGTAAATTCTTCTCTCACCTAACTCCTTAAAAATTTAACTTGAGATTTCTTTATTACAAATGTAATTAGATTACTTAAAGTGTAAAATTAGGGTTAGGAAAGAGTTTTGAAACTCAAACATGGAGATCCAAGTGAGGGCACTATGAAGCCCAAGAGATTGTAAGAAGACCTCTGATGATATTGTATGTAATCAAATAGGAATTAACCAAGTAATTTCCTTCGGTGGCTTGAGAAAATTACATTAATGAAGTCCATAATCATCCATGTAGTATGCATGATAGTAGATTTATTTTATACAATAATTTAAATGTTATGCATGTAAATAAAGATGATACCTTAATTATAATAAACAAGAAAAATCCTTCATAGATATTGAGTCACATGCTATGCATGATAAAGACACCTTCCATTATTCATAATAAGATACTCGAGCTCTGACTATTGGGTTTTGTTGAGCTGACTCAAGGTCTTAGCCATCGAAACTACTTGAGTTATGAATAATGGGTCTTACTCAACTAATATTATGATATCCAGATCCATACAACTTGATCACATGGTATTTGAGGTGAAAGTTAGGCGAAATGTATATGATACATTTAGGCAAGCAGTTACCATCTAACTAATATGGGACTTGCATGGAGATATGATTACTAAGCTATGTTGTCTACCTAATCAGGCATGTTGAGACTTATTGAGCTGACTTACGGTTAAAACAAGTTGAAAGGGATCCCAACCAATTAGAAATACCTTATGGAGATTTTTGTATAATAGTGATGCTATTATCATGAAAAATTAGTGGAAGGATTAATAAAGCTTTAATACCTCATCCTTATTGATTCAAAACATGAATATCTAATTAAAATATTCAAATTAAAACTCATTTTCATACTAGGTTATTGATGATGATAATTACTTCTACTGTATTACGAGGCATATTAGATGCCATAAGCCCAAAATGTTTGGACTGGTATTTAAGATTAAGAAACGTTCTCAATAGAAGAAAGGTAACTAACATTCACATGATTAAGTTGAATTACTCCACTATTGATTTGACCACTTAGATAGTTGATTCTGGTTGTGGATCACACTTATATAATGACATAAGTTTGTTAAAGAACATTAGAAAGTTAGGCTCTAATGAGGTAATCCTAAGAATGGGCAATAGAGCAAAGGTTGCACCACTACTATTAGAACTTATACCTTATAATTGCCTTTAAGCCTGACTTTAGAACTAAAAGAATGTCTTCACATTCTTAGATTTTCTAAAAACATCATTTCAATATCATATCTTATGATAATGATGGTTTTGAGTTTAGAATGAAAGGCAAAAATTGCACCATCATTCTAAATGACGTGGTTTATGGATTGCCCTTATTAGAATAAGCTATTTGTACTCGATCTAGACATGGCTTTACTTAATATAAATGTGAAAAAAGCAAAGAAAAATGATCCATAAAAAACCTATATTTAGCATTGTAAACTTGGATATGTCAATGAGAATCAAATAGCCAAGTTACATAAACAAGGTTATCTTAACCCATTCAATTGTGAATCATATGGGATATGTGAATGTTGTCTTATTGGCAAGATGACCAAAACTTCCTTTGCTAGTAAAGGTGAAAAGATCTATGATTTGTTGACTTAGTACATTCATATATATATGGGCTGATGAACATAATGGCGACAAGTAGTTATTCTTACTTCATTACTTTTACCTATGACTATTCTAGGTATGGGTATGTGTACTTAATGAAGTACAAGTCTAAAGATTTTAAAAATTTTAAAAATTTAAAAAAGTTTAGGGCTAAAGTAGAGAAATAGACTAATAAGAAAATTCTTGTTGTTAGATCTGATCGAGAAGGAGAATATTTAAGCTAGAAATTCTTAGGTCATTTGACAAAAAATGATCTTCTGTTGCAATGGACTCTAGTTGGAACTCCACCACACATTGGAGCGACTAAAAAAAGAAATTAAACCTTGCTGGAGATGGTTCATTCCATGATGTTAAGGCAAACTTTTAGATATCTTTTTGGGGATATGCCTTAGAAACCACTACCTGTCTTCTAAAGAGAGCTCTAACTAAATCTATGGATAAAACACCATATGAGATGTGGTATAGTAAAAGACCAATTTTGTCTCATCTTTAGATTTTGGGCTATCCCACTTGCATGAAGCAAATAATGTCTGGTGAGCTTGAAGCTAGGTTAGACAAATGTAAATTTGTGGGGTATCTTGAGGAAACTTATTAATATTACTTTTATAATTTGACTGATGGAAAGGTAGTTGTTTTAAAACACGTCGTTTTCTTAGAGAAAGATTTTCTACTAAAAGAATTCAGTAAAAGCAAATTGATCTTGAAGAAGTTCAAGAGCCACAAATAGACATTCCAATGGAGGATAAAATATTAAATGTTACACCAAAAACTCAAAAAACATAAAAACTCCAATGATATGGTAGGATTAGGCAAGCTCCTAAGAGATATGGATTTCTCATGGATAAAAATGACTTGCCCAGTGATACTGAACCTACCACTTATGAGGAAACAATGTTTGACATTATTTTAAGAAATGGCTTAATAGCATGAAATCTAATACGGATACCATTGGTATTAACCAAGTATGGACTTTGGTTGACCCACTTAAAAGGGATAAAGCCCATAATGTGCAAATGACTGATGTAGATGACAATGTGCAAACGTATAAGGCCATACTAGTAGCAAAAAGTTATAGTCAAGTTGAAGGCATTGATTATGAGGAAACGTTTTCATCGATTGCCATGGTAAAATCTATTCAAATATTGCTTGAAATAGTTATATAGTAGATTATGAGATATGGCAAATAGATGTAAAAACAACATTCCTTAACAAAAATCTATAAGAGGAAATATATATGACATAACCCAATGGTTTTATATCCAAGTCAAATTCGAGTCAAATATGTAAGCTAATGAAATCTATTAATGAATTTAAGAAAGCTTTGAAGAGTTGGAACATCAAATTCAATGAATCAATTAAAGAACTTGGCTTCAAAAATAATCCTAATAATTCATATGTTTATAAGAAAATAAACAGGCAGGCATTCGTAAAAGGATTTTGGAGAAGCTGTGAGAATTAATCCTAATGAAAGATTTTGGAGAAGTAGCGAGAATTAATATCTATAAAGAAAGATCAAAACAAATGCTTGGCTTATCCCAATCCTTGTGCATAAACAAAATTCATAAAAGGTTTAAGATGGAAAACTCTATGAGAAGAAACTTGCCTATGGTATATGGTATACACTACTTGAAAGAGATGTGTCCTAAGACATTAGATGAATGGACCAAATGGATTACATTTCATATGTATTGGCAATGATCCATTATGTATGCCATGCTATGTAATAGAGCAAATGTATCATATGCTCTAAGTATCATGAGCAAATACCAAAGAAATCCTGGTGAGGGTCACTGGAATATTATGAAAAATATCCTAAAGCACTTACAAAAGATTAATGATATATTTTTGATTTATAGAGGGGCTGAGCTCTGAGTTAAGGGCTATATTGATGCTAGCTTCTAATCAAATTAGGATGACTTTAAGTCATAAAGCAGTTATGTTTTTCTTAAATGGAGTTGTTGTCAGTTGGAAAAAAATTCCAAATAAGCGACAACTATAAATTCAATAACCAAAGCCAAATACATCTTTGTATGTGTTACAATGAAGGAAACAGTTTAGATGAAGAAGTTTATCATTGAACTTGGAGTGGTTCCAAGCATTGTAGATCTAGTACCTTTTTACTGTGATAACAATGGAGCCATAATGCAAGTTAAAGAACCAAGGTATCATCATAAATCCATATATGTACTATGATGGTATCACATCATTAAAGATATCATAGAGAGACATAATGTTACTATGGAATGAGTACCTACTAAAGATAATGTAGTTGATCCTTTCACTAAGGTTCTACCTCAAAAAAAACATAACCATCATATGGATAGTATGGGTGACTGTTAGTGAAAGCCTTGCAAGCCAATAGTTATTGCTTGTAAAGAGCTAGTATTTAGTAATTTCATGTATTTAAACATTATATTTTATTAATGTTAATAAGACATTTCCTTACTCAAAAGATTTCATTTGAATAATTGTTCTAAAAATATTATAAAGATAAAGCCTATGAAACACATTACCTTTGCAAAGAAATTGTAATAGGTTACAATTATAGGATCCTTATACATCAAAGCCAAGTTCCTAAAATGTTCCTAGTCATCGTATTGTCTAGACAAGGTATTGGAAATGCACAAAGTCTGACATATGTAAGCCTCCACACATATGATGCATGTAATTGATCTCATAAGTTAAAGTATAAAGATACTTGAGAACATCATGTAGGCGCTTGTTATGGTAAAAAGTTCACTGAACATGACTTGCTATGAGATTTCCATTTGTTATTTCACTTAAGTGTCTATAGAAATATTGTAAGTGATCCTTAGATTGGTGACACCACGTCATCATATATATGAATTTTTATACTTGGAGATCATCACGAATAGGTCCCACAATGGATTGCTACCAAAATAAGGGTGGTTTTGGGTATGACATAAACTATACGGAAGGTAGATGAATGGTCCAAAGAGGATTGATCACCCTAAGTGATTTTAGGGGACATATTTCACATGTACCTATGTTAATTCAAAAACCTTGGCCAAGGCAATACTGATTATAGAGTTGATACATAGAGGTTGCATACTAATATGGGATGGGATAGGAGTAGACACTAGACCCTGCTCTTACCAATTCTGAGATATATGATGAAAGAATTGAGTTAGACTTAGATACTGAACACTGAATGGCTTGTCAAAACCATAGTGACACTCCCTGCATGTTAAGTGGCCATAATGCATTGCTAGATGCATGATGGAGGCCTAATGGGTCACACACATAAGGATGATTAGTAGAAATTAAATTTAGACTGGGTTAATATGTCTAATACAAGTAATGGTTACTTAGGCCCAATGTGAATGAGTTCATATGGGCCAGGGGCAAAATTATAATTTTTTTAAATTAAAATTTTAAGCCTTAGATGTATTTAGCATATGTTTACGTTCCTGTGTTCAATAAAGAGGCTTAAAAAATCAACCAAGAAAAGGGTTAGTGACATCCTCCTACAAATTTCATGGAAAATTATACAAACCCCTTAGAAAGAAGAAAAAATTTAGCTTTCCTCTTCAGTTTAATTATAGAATCATGGTCTTCTAAATGCAAGGGGAAGTTTATTGAAACTATTGACATGGCTCTTGGCAATAAAGTCTCTTCCTTATTAAAGGATTTCCAAGTCACTTGTGTGGATAATTGTTAGAGGTTAGACACTTGGATAGCTTTGATTTACAACAACAGAGCTTAGTGTTTGACAAATTATCATCATGGAATTTTTAACCTTAGGTTATTCGAACCCTGATCTGAAGTATGATTACTTCTAGATCTATTTGTTTGTTGATTAGCTAAATCAGATTGTTCAAAACATACAAGCATATCCTTAGAGGAAATCTCGATATTATTTGTTTCTTTAATTTCGCTGCGCATGTATGGTTAAATTTTATTGAAAATGTTTGTGCAATACTTGAGCATGAAGTTAAGATTTCTAATAGCTTGGCATATGTATCCTATATGCACATATCAAGCTTCACATCTAACAATCTCCTACTTGGAGACTGATCTTTATGTCGTCAATGTTAGACATGCACCAAACTTCACTTTACATAACTCAAAATATATAGTTGGATACATTTTCAATGATTAACCATGGAAGCCAGTTGAGGTTGTGGACAACCTTAGCTTCGGTATAGCTACTGCTTTCATTAACATGTCTAGTGAATTCTCTATACCTAGTATTTTTTTCATGTGTCAAAACACCATCATTCAGTAGTCTAAGAATAAAGTGATATTTTAGCTGAATATGTTTTGTCCTAGCATGAAACATTAAGTTTTTTGTGACATGTATTACGCTCTATCATAAGAAAAAACTTTATTTTCTTTTTATTTACCTAGTTCTTTAAGAAAATATTTTTAGCTAATTCATTTCCTTGCTTGCCTCAGTAATATTAGCATACTTACCTTCAATAGTAGAAAGATCTACTATTTTCTATAGTTAAAACCCCTAACTCATAGTTGTTTCGCCTAAGGTATAAATATAACTTGCAGTACTTCATCTATTATCAACATCACTACTTAAGTCTTCATCAACAAAGCCTTACAAATTCAAGCTACTCTTTCTAAAACAAAGTGTCATACATGAACTACCTTTCAAGTATCGAAGGATCCATTCAGCGACTTCCAGATGTTGCTTGCTTGGATTTCCCATAAATTGACTTAGAACTCCCACTAGATGTGCTATTTTTGGCCAAGTACAAATCATTGCATATCCACATGTTGAGTTCTATTGTAATCCTAGAAAAATAAATTTAGTTCATATTGATTAAAAAAAGCATAAAACATTGGAGTTTCACCATCATAAAAATTACAATAAAGATAAAAACATTAAGGGAAAGAGAAAACTAAGAGTTTAGGGTCTTGGTTTTCAACTTCTTCATTCCTTCTCTAATTGCAAAGTCTTGATGGCTACTCTTTTTTCTAGGAAAATAAAGAAAAATAAAAGCTATAAAGTATCCGGAATAACTCTAAGTCTAATCATAAGAGTTTTATATATAGGCAAAACCTTAGAGACAAACTTGGTAAGCAAGTAACTTGAATACATTATTTTTGGAAACTACAAAATTACAAGCACCTTGCTTGACTGTATCCACTTTACTTCTTCATTAAGTTGTTGCACTTCAGGAAACTCCTTCAAGTTTTAAATTCCAAAAATATGGAAAGAATTTAAATAACTAAATAATTAAAATATAAGAAAAATAAATAATATTAAATTAAAAATTACTAAAAATAAATAAAATTTAATTAAAAATCTCTTAGACTTAGCTAATTTAATGCATAAATGAGACTAAATAACTCTATTTTGTAAAGTTATCACACCCCAAACTTAAGATTTTGCTAGTCCTCAAGCAAAACAAATAAAATAAACAATGAAAACTCAATAAATGAAATGAAATAAATGAAAAACGAATTGAGATGAATATACTTATATGATAATTATCTTTATTTCCCTCAAAAGTCATCTCAATATCTTAACTCAAGATAGATACAAATATAATTCAAATTCATGCTTCGATTCAATTATAATCTCAATGCTTCGAATGGATTCCCAATGTGTTTTTATAAGCTCTTTACAAATCATTGCATGCAACCCAAATAAGTTTGTACCAATGCAAACTATGAACTAATACTAGATTGTCATATGTTTTCTTTTCATCTCTCTCTTCATTATAGTGGGCCAACACCTCATAAAAGATCATGTAGGAGTTTATTAAGCTTATAATGTAAGGCTAGGGTAAAGGTAGGATAAAGGATATTTAATTCATCCATAGACGCTTTTCATTGATCTAGATCTTTTTTCAAGCCCTTCACAATACTTTTGAAGCACATACCCCTTTTTCTTCACAACATTTTCTTTTTCATGCCATTTTATTTTATTTACACATTTTTGTGTTTTTTTTTTCAATTTATTCATTTTTCATTCTCTTTTCACCAAAACAACACAATTTAAAAATATCTTCTAATATTTTCTGTAACAATTTCATGCTTATGCCTATATAATGAAAGTTGAGCATGGCTTATTAGGCTAGCCTAAATAATTTGGTAAACTAAAGAAAAGTAAATATATACGGCTTAAATGGGTTAACTAACTATAAAGGTAAGCTTTAGAAAACTCAAACGATCTAAAATTGGCCTAAATTCCTTAACTGAGTGTTGTCTAAGATTTTGCCTCAAGAGAGAATCAAACAAATTTTAGGCTTCTAAATATAAATCATAATTTACATCAACATAAACAATCTTCAAATAAGTAATACAAATCAATGTAAAATATTATCTGCTTAATATTTCAAAAATCACATCCTAACAATGGAAAAAATGAAAGAATCTAATAACAAATCGATCATGCTTTTATTTTCTTAAGAATCAAGATAAATCAATCACTAAGCTCTCATCATCAGATAAGGATCGCATCATATTAAGCACTAAACATTTCACCATAAGACCTTGACTCATGCAAAATAAAAATACAAAAATTTCTAAATGTACTAGAAAAACTTAAAAACATGCATGCAAATGCAAGAAAACTGAATGCTAATTACCCTCTATTATACTTTTAACTAAAACATCCCTAAAACTTAAATGAAGTTTTATACTCAATGTGCAAAAATAAATAAGAGCTAAGATCAAGAATACTCCCTATTCTTGATATGAGGTGGTGGGAGAGAGTGTCTAAGCATTGTCATCTTCATCCTACTTTTCCTTATTGCTAAGTTGCCCAACGTGAGATCGTCATGGTGGAGGAGCATTTGAGGGCGATTAGTCATGTTTAAGCCCAGTTGATTTTCAAAAAAATGTAATATCTTACATACCATTTGATGAGCCTACTTCAAGATTAGCAAGGCATTGATTGACCATTAGTCCTACTCGATTTTGGCTCAATCATGGTGGCGTAGAAAAATAACTAGCACTAACATTAGTTGGTTGAACAGGTAATCTTTGGCCATTCGACTAATCATATTGTAGTCAATAGTTGTCTTCAAGAGGAACAATTCTTTGAGATCTTCCCATCAAACATTTGCTTTACTATATAAGAAAGTAATCAAAAATGGGATTTATAATCCTTTTCTTATTGACTGTGTCATATGCATCATCACTAAATGGATAATTTTGCCAATATTTATTGACTTCTTGGTAAGGATAGAATAGAGCAAAATACTCTATCTTTAGTGGCATCACTTAAATACTAACTAGAAAGTAAATTAGTAGCTATAAAATGCAACCAAATTTTACCATTCTGGGTGTAATGCATTAGATTTAGAGGATATGGGTTTGGCGTTGAACATCTTTCATTGTGTGTTAGGCTTGCAATAATAGTTTTTCACCTCTTCTAGATCTATATTGCCGTCTAAAAACTGTGAATGCTCATCACGTGGAATGTTAGGTGTGTTATAAAAGTCATTGATAGCTTTGCTACTTATTGGTACCTAACGTTCATGGACAAAAACTTCATTAGCTATCTGTTCAAAAAATTCATGAACAATAAGTAAAACAATAGATTATGAAGGTTTACAAAATTGTTCCCATCTCCTAGAGGTTATGATATTTTCAATAGCTGTGTAATTTTTAAGCAATAAGTTGAAACATTTCTATGCAATGGAGATTTTCACATCTCATGCTTGGGTAAACTATTGCAAAGCCTTTGCAAACAACAAGTTTTTGTTAAACAAAGCTCTTACTAGAACTTGTTTTACTCCGTTTTGGTGCCATCTAGTTGTAAGTGTCTTATACAACAAGAGGCAAACGTAGATACCAACAAGTTTAACACTCTAACAATATATCCAAATGATGAACAAATTTAAACACCAAAGCAACATTTAAACTCTTAAGCAATTAAATTCAATCTAAGCGCCAGTCAACTTTCATAATCTTAATAAATTCCCAATAATCACTCAATATTCAATATCTAGTTATACGCATCATGTAGAACTTAACAATCACCTTAATCAATGATATGGAATATTAAACTAGATTGATGATAACAATAAACACATAATAATCACACCAAACACTATAATCAAATGATACCATAACCCAAGATCTCTAAAATTTCCACCGATAATGATATAAAAAATCAAATTAGCTCGTAAATGACAAATATAAGGCTTGCCACATGAAAATTTCATGGAAAATCTTAAAAATCATGAAACTCACTTACTTTGAGTGTGTTGGATAACTTTTAGAGATAGAGAATATAAATCTTACTTTAAGTTTGAAAGAAAACATACTTCAATCTTGTATAAGAGAAAAAAGTCATGGGATGAGAGAAAAATTCAAGTAATTTAGTGTTGGATGGTGATTTTATGGTGGATGACTATTTTCGAGAAGAAAAAAGTGTTAGGAAAAGATGAATGAGGGTGTCTGAGAATGAGGGCTTTAACCTTAAAAAATTTAATTTTTTACGAGCTAGCACTATAGTGCTAGCTCTCAAAATGTCAAGGCACCACAATACCTTGCTTTAAAAAAAATTTTCATCATCATGGCATCGTAACACCACTATTTAGCATTGCAGAACCATGATTCGAACTGAATAGGTGCTATAGCACTAATTCCAGGTGCCACAGCATGCAAACTTTTTTGAGTTACCCGTAAAATAAAAAAATTAATCTATTTGAAAATAAATAACATGATGTAAAAAAATACTAAAAAAGAGATTAAAGAGCTCAGGTTGCCCAGTTTATAGTCAACAGCTTTACTATTCCTCAATCATTTTGAGTCAGCTAAGGTGATTGAGAACTTTTGGTGATTAAATCTACCTCCCTATTAATGTTTCAATATCTTCCTATTGACTTTGAAACTTTGATTAGAACTTTCATTAACAACTTCAATGGCTTTATATAGGAGTACTTTTGTGATTTTGAAAGGTCTGGACCTTAAGACTTGTGCTGTGGAAAAGTACATATTGACTTGGCTCAAACTTTTGCTCAATGATCTTTTTATCATCCAATCTCTTTTCCTTTTCCTTATAAATCTTGGCATTTTCATGAGCTTGAAGATGAAATTCATCCATCTCATTTGCTGCAACAATCGCCTATCTCTAGCTACATGAAGATTGAAATTCATGTCCTTAATGGCCTAATATACTTTATGTTCAAGCTCTACTAGAAGATGACATACTTTGCCAAAAATAATCTATATAGAGACATCTTGGTAGGAGTTTTATAAGTAGTTCAGTATGGCCACAATGCGTTATCCAAACTTTTAGACTAATCTTTTCTAGTCTGGTTAATTGTCTTCTCCAAAACCCTCTTAATTTTTTGGTCTGACACTTCAGAAGCGCTGCTTATTTGGGGTTGATAAGCTATGGCAATCTTATGTTTAACCCTATATTTAACAAAAAGGACTTCAAAATATTTAGTGTAAAAGTGTGAAACCTCATCACTAACAAAAGCTTTTGGTGCACCAAAATAGGTGAAGATGTTCTTTTTTAGGAAATCCATCACAACCTTCGACTCATCGGTTGAAAAGGTAGCTGCTTTAACCTACTTTGAAAAGTAATCTATAACAACTAGAATGTAAAGATTATTGTAAAAGGAAATAACTGGTCTTATAAAGTCAGTACCCTATACATCAAAAATCTCTATTTCTAGGATGTTGTTAAGTGGCATTTCATTTCTCCTTAAGATGTTGCCTAGTTTTTGACACATATCACATCTTAAAACAAATTGGTGAGCATCTTTAAAAAGAGTTGGCCAGTAAAAGCCTAATTATAGCACTTTCGTGATAGTTCATTCTCCTCCAAAATGCCTGCTATAATTTGATGAATGACAATGCTGCAAAATATTTTATATTTCTTCCTTAGATACACACTTTCTAATAATCTAATTAGCACATTGCTTAAACAAGAAAGATTAATCCAAAAATAATACTTAATATTATGCAAAACTTTTTTCTTTTGTGGAGAATTTAAATCAGAGGGAAAAACTCTACTTACAATGACATAGTCGACATACTATGATAATTCCTATTGATTTACTTGAAACAGATATTCATTAGGAAATATCTGCTTGATTTGGATGGAATCGCCAACTTTTGCCCCATTGTCCAATTTTGAGAGATTATCCACCACTTGATTTTCTGTTGCCTTTCTATTACGAATTTCTAAATCAAATTATTGCAGGAGAAGTATCCATTGAATCAATATTGGTTTGGGATCCTTCTTTTCTATCAAACACTTAATAGCAAAATGGTCCCATAAGACATGATCTAAACCTATCAAAAACAAATACTAAGGTAAGCAATTCTTTTTCAATAGTAGTATAATTCATTAAGCATCTGTCAAAGTTTTGCTAACATAGTAAATGCAATGAAAAACCTTTTCTTTTTCTTTGTCCTAGCATTACACCAACTAAAAAATCACTTGCATCACACATAAGCTCAAAAGAAAGATTCCAACTTGAGATAATAATAATAAAAGCATAAACTAATCTTTTTTTAATTCTATAAAAGAGGCTAAACATGCAACATCAAAATTAAAAGGTAACTCTTTTTCTAATAGATTGTAAAGCGATTTAGAGATCTTTAAAAAGTCTTTAATGAATTTTCTATAGAATCCAGCATGATCGAGAACATTTCAAATTTCTTTAACCGAAGTTGATGGTGGAAGCTTTTTGATTGTCTCAATCTTTGCCTTGTCCACTTCTATGCATCTTCTAAAAACTAAATGTTCAAAAAAAAATACCTTCTTGAACCATGAAGTGGCATTTTTCCTAATTTAAGACTAAATTGGTTTCTTTACAAATTTTAAGCACCAAACTTAGATTATGCAAATATTTATCAAAGGAGTTTCCAAAAACTAAAAAATCATCCATAAATACCTCTAGGAAGTTTTCCACCATATCAAAGTATATAGCCATTATGCATCATTGAAAGGTTACTAAAATGTTACAAAACCAAAATAGCTTTCTCCAAAAAGCAAAAGTCATATAAGGGCATGTGAAAATAGTCTTCTCTTAATCTTCCAATGCTATAGCAATCTGATTGTATGCGGAATAACCATCCAAACAATAATAAAATTCCTTATCAACTAATCAGTCATGCATTTGATCAATGTGTGGCAATAAGAAGTAATCCTTCCTAGTGGCTTTGTTGAGCTTACTATAATCCATGTAAACTTGCCAACTGCTTATCATCCTTATTGGAATAAGCTTATTATTGTCATTAGAAACCATAATCATCCTCTTTTTCTTTGGTACATATTAGACTAGACTTACCTAAGAACTATCAGAGATAGGACAAGTAATACTGGCATCCAACTACTTGATAATCTCTTCCTTAACCATATCTTTCATGATGGGGTTAATTTAGCATTGATGCTCTATGATGGCCTTAAGATTGTCTTCAAAGAAGGTCCTATACATGCAAATTGAAGGACTAATCCCCTTGATATCAGCAATTGACCACCCTAATGCTCTTATATGCTCTTTAAGCACTTTAAGTAGTTTGTTTTCCTATTTATAACTAAGAGAAGATGCGATAATAATAGGCAAAGTAGAATTTGGCACAAGAAAAGCATACCTCAAATTTGAAAGGAGTTGTTTAAGCTCTAAAGAAGGTGGCTCTTCAATGGAAGGCTTGGCAAATGCATCAGATGAAAATCTTAAAGTCTCAAATTTAAAATTGGATCTAGTTGAATATGGTGTATTAAGCAACTTCAAACACTCAAATAAACTCATCGTCAACCCTTTTGAAAGTGGATACCAGTGTTGCTTCCAATGGATCAACAAGATAACTATCTATAAAAACTTTGTTTATTCCATTATCTACTACATTTACTATAAAGCACTCATCAAACTAATTAAGAATTTCATAGCTTTGAAAACATTAAAAGTTACCTCTTCATCTTGAACTCTCATTGTAAGTTTGCCTTTTTGTACATCTATGTGAGTTCTACTAATGGCTAGAAAGTGTGTCCCTAGGATGATGGGTATTTCACGATGTTCTTGAAAATCAAGAACTATGAAATCAGCTGAGAATTCCAATTTGTCAACTTTAACCAAAACATCAGCAAGAATGCCCTTTGGATATGTGTAAAATCTGTTTGCCAATTGTAAAGTTCCTGTGGTGGGTTTTACCTCCCTCAAACATAGTTTCTTGTAAAAGAAAATGCATCAAATTTATACTTGCACCAAGGTCACATAATGCTCTTCTAAGAAATTGAGTCCCAATGGTGTATGGAATGGTAAAACTTCTTGGATCTTTAAGTTTAGGTGGGTTGTAAATACCATTGCACTTTTCAATAAATACGACTATTTCAAGCTCACCTTCTTTTTCCTTGACAAGATATCTTTCATGAACTTGACATAGCTAGGCATTAGTTCCAACACTTAAACAAAGGAACATTAATGTGAAGTTTTTAAAATACCTTGAGAAACTTCTAAAATTGATTGTTAAGTTTCTATTTCTAAAGAAATTGTGGAAAAGATAGTGATAGAAAACCCTGAGGTTGTTATTGTTAAATCTTGTTACCCACTTCTTTACGTTTGGATAAGTCCAACATCATTCTGTGTCTTTCTATCATTCCTAAATGTTATGGCCTTGCAATGCTGATTTCCATCTTTTCTTAGATTGGGGTCAGTATTACTTAATAGAGTACCTAAAGGATGATTATTGATGAAGGTAGCAATCTACCTAACTTTTGTCTCAAGATTCTTGAAGGATGTTGCTAAAGTCTAAATGATAGTGTATGGGCTTTCATTTTTTGCCCTTAGCTCTATAAACATAACGTCTATGGATGGCTTTTTTTCTTCGGCTAAAATTTAGGCTTGGTTAAAGACTCAAGCTTATTAAGGAAAACCTAAGTAGGAATGCTTGCCTATTTATAGCTAAATGTCCTTGGTTATTATTCCAAGAGAAGTTTGGATGATTATGCCAAC